>JAULJZ010166261.1:0-25429 GCA_032270985.1 Heliamphora pulchella | reverse complement strand
ATTAAATAAAATAAATAAATAATTAATTAAATAACGACAAAATAAATATAAATTAAGTCGTTATGATCCGGTCCATCTGTTTAATTTTTTAATTTGACGGTGTCGAATTAAAAGATTAAACGCTTAGAATTTTGGAACCCTAAACGAGCCGTCAAAGGCCCAAAATTTTTCTTCAGCCTCCGACCCACTATCATAGCCTCGGACCACCGCTGGAACACCGGAAAAATGCTAAAAAAGAAGCTCAAACAGCCCCTTAAGTTGCCAAAAATTCTACTGTGTAGGCAGCATTGCGCCTCCTTTTTCCAGCCACTGTTTGACCGCCTTGCCGCCACTTTTGAACCCCCTCAAAAATAATGGTAGGTAGAGCACATCGAGATCTTGATCTCAAAAAAAAAAATTGCGTCAAAATTTGAAACCGAAGTGCCCCGAAAAAGTACTCAAAGTGCCGAACTTTCTATAGGGCGCCACTGTGTGCGACCAGCTTTGAAGCTCCTTTTGACCCCTTTGCCGCCGTCGTCTAACCGCAACCAAACCACCATCGGATAGCCAACGGACAACCTTAATTTCAGCAAAAAAATCGCGTCGAAAAAGATTACCGAAAGCCCCGAAACAGCCTCGCTGTTCCAGCCGAACAGCCCCTTTGCCGCCGCTTCTTTGCTCTTCTTTTTTTGATTTTGTTCCTCGTTTTGCGTGATCCAATTACAATATTGATTCAAAAAAAAATGAAATAATAGATTACATCGTCAAAAATCTATACTCCACGTAGGAGGCGTACAACCGATCTAATTTCGAATCAAAACCGTCGAGATAAACGATTAAAAAAACGATATAAACCATACATACGTTCATACATGCATTTAACCGGATCATAACGACATATGCTGCAAAACAACGGTTAGTACAAAAGTTTTTCATGAAAAATGCAACCCCGGCTCTGATACCATTGTTGGAGCAGAAAAAAAAATTGAACCGACGCCGTAATCGTAAAAAATGACATGTGCATTTTTCATGAAAATAACGAACTATATTAATCTTAATAACATTATACCTTTATGAAACTTGTCGAAAAGCTTCAATAAATCCCGAATACGTCGAAGACGACCTTGCAAACTTCTCACGTATGTCCCGGACGCACTACGACGATCATAGTGTGTGGGTACTGATTCCGATCGAAGAGTTTTCTTCTTCTTGGTTTCTTCTCACACTTTTTTTTCCAAAGGAGGCAAAATTAATTGCCAAAGAGAGGAGAGGGGCGGCGGCTATGAAGGGATTAGGGTTAGGGTTTTATGCTCTCTTAATATATATAAGCCTCCTCTTGATATATATAAGAATATATTATATTAAGTATATATATTCTCCCTTTCGTAAAAGGTTATGAAGAAATATACACTTAACATAAATCAAACCCATCATCCCCTCATTAGGGCTGGCCATCTTGGGAGTAATCCCTAGGTGTGCCAAATTCCAAAATCGTCCTCCATCAATTCAATTTAATTCTTGAATGCCCCTGGCGGCAAAACCGGCATTCAAATTAAATCAAATAATAACCGAAACCAATACAAAAATTATCCGTGCGTATAATGGGTTACGTGAGGGATCACGAGTAAGTATAGGACTAGGGCTAACCGTACGAGAAAATTGAATATCCCTAACTCTGTCCCCGAGTTAGATCATTTCTCGCACGAACCAAAATTTATTCCACTAAAGGTCCTGACTGAACTCCCAGCTTTAACTCAAATTATGTCTTGAGTTTTCAATTATTAAATGCACTGAATTCTCCCCATGTTTAAGATATGGATTCCTGATAAATAAATTAGGTTACTGACAACCCGATTTAATTATCCTCTTCTCCTCGCAACTGCACCACTTAACCTTTTGATATGCCGGATCCGAAGATCCACTGTACAGGTTTAGCATAATCAAACCTATAAGCAAAGCACAAGAGGGGGAACTCCTCAGCCTAAATCGGACGGAATTTTTGTCAGCTGATTATCAATCATCGGACAAATAATGCCAGCACCCAACTCATCGGTATTGTTGATCTTATGGAGGAAATCTCAACCATTGACAACTCAAAGTACTGAATATTATCTGAACATAATTAATCAATCATCTCGGGATTAAGAGTTCGTGCAATACATGATAATACGGGATGTGGATCAATTCATATAGTCAGTATAGAATCTATCATCCCGTTGATCCCGCTCAATACACTCCAAGTGTTCTAACACATCGAGCTCGAACATCGAATTCTCAAAATCTGAATTTGATCCGTTTGACCTAGTCAAGACCAGCTACTATAACGATGTACTACAATCGTACCAATAGAATGTCTAGTTTCATTGCGATTGTGAGCCTACCTGTATAATCTGTCAGAACCTTTGACCCGATCTTCCGTGCAGCACGCACCGAGTCAAATACTTGACAGAATATACGGACTATGCATTCATTCATCACAAATATAAATATGAAACCACGAATGCAAAATCATCTCAATTGTTTCTCATTAATATGCCAGGAATCTAGAATAAAATACATAAAAAGCATGACTTTTCAGTATACATTCCCAACACCATTTGGGTTGGACTCACGTGTGTGTGTTGTGTTGTGATATGTTGAAAAGGATCGGTTTCTGAATTATTTAAGGTTGGGCACGAGTTGCTCCTCAGTGAAAGTTCAGAAAAATGCGCAGATTGGGTTCTCTGCCCACCGGCTAGCAATCGGGAAAGGACGTATTCTGGTTCTCTGCCTACCGATTAATGATCGGGAAAAGACGTAGTTGGGTTCTCTGCTCGTCGGCTAGTGACCGGAAAAAGACGTTAGTCGTGTCGGGTATAGAACGTTATGTTACTTCATGGGGCCTGTTTGGCCGGGTTGAGTGTAACGTTACATGGGTCTATACGCTCATCCGACACCGGTGCCTATGTTTTGAGTTATGAATTGGTAAAATATGAAATGTGTTGGCAAAGCGTGGGTCTATGCGTGCGTTGTACATAATTGGGTTGGTAAAACCTTTACTTGGAAATATAATAAAACGATGACGTGTATTAGGATAATTGAAATGGAAAGATGTGTTGGGTTAATGGTGAACGAAAAATGAATTGGACCAATTGAAAATGGTGTAATGGTTAATTTCATGGAAATTAAGAAGTATGAGGCAATAATCTTTTCTACAAAACTCGGTTATACATTGTGAAGTTAATTTGTGGATAAATGACAAGATTTTGATAAAATATTCGTGTGCACTCATTACACCTCGCAAATCATGCAGCACATTTGAGTTAATCTTATCCTACGAGCTTCGGCTCACGTACGTCTACTAAACCATTTCAAGTTTGAAGACCAGAGGCGATGTCAAGGCAAGAGATGCATTTGGGAAAGATTAAAAGGAAGATTTAGTATTTCTTTGTATTTACATTATGATTGTAATTAAGAATATGATGATTGTAAATAAACTCTTGAAACCTCAAGCATTTGTCTTGAATTTGGTATGTACGAAAATATGGATGTTTAAAGAAATTTCTTTATAAGTCTGATCTTTAAGACTATACGGTCTAGGGTGAGTTCTCGAGTGCCCGGGGTTCGGGGTGCTAGACTTCTACTAAGGCGTGGAAGAACCAAAGGATCGTCACACATACACGAACCTAGGGTTAAAAAGATTTTCATGGTGCACCAGGACTTAGGGTGTCTAGTCTTTCACTAAGGCGTGAAAAAATCGAAGGATCGTCACACACTAACGAACCTAGGGTTGAAAAGATTTGCCTGGCACACCAGGGCTTACGGTGCCTAGTCTTCTTCTAGGGCTTAAAAGAACCAAATAATTGCCACTCACACACGAACCTAAGGTTAAAGAGATTTCCCTAGTGCACCAGGGCTTATGGTACCTAGTCTTCTACTTGGGCGTGAAAGAATCGAAGGATTGTCACACACACATGAAACTAGGGTTCAAAAGATTTACTAGGCGCACCGGGGCTTCGGGTGCCTAGTCTTCTTCTAGGGTTTAAAAGAACCAAAGGATCGTCACACGTACACAAATCTCGGGTTTAAAAATTTTTCCTAGCGCACAAGGGCTTATGCCTTGTCAAGCCCAAAACTCCGGGTTACGTAAAACACCAACAAACAACCAGATAAAAAAGCCCAACCCGAGAATACACTCTCAATAATAAACATACATGCATTGTATATAATCGCCAAAAGGCTTACATTACACGGTACCAACACTGGAAAAACATGTACACATACATTATACAGAAAGAACAAAAAGGAAGACTACAAATCTTCTGCCTCTCTAGCAACCCCGAATCAACCTGCGTGATTGGTACCTGGAAAATATTTCAAATCCCACACTATGAGCCCAAGCTCAGCAGAAACTAGACAAGCATGCAATATAAACTAAACATGCTAGGAAAATGATGTGCAGTTTTTGACTCTCTTTCAAACCTTAAAACAGTTTGGAAACAGTTTTAGATCACGACTCACCAGAGTCAGAAAACAGTTTTAAAATAAGTTTGATAGCACGACTTGCACAAGTCCCAAAAGAAAACAGGTATATGTATGCAGCACTTGAATACATATCTAAACCGACTCACAAGCCTCGACAACAGTTCAACAACCAAAGATAACTCATGCAATCTATGCAATTCACCTAACGCACTAAGTGCAACACAGACAACACATGTCTTTTTAGGACCTCGTTTTCGTCCTTCAGATACTCGCACACAAGTGCATCGTTTGGACCACGTTCTCGTCCTTTAGATACTCGCACACAAGTACATCGTTAGGACCACGTTTTCGTCCTTTCGATTTACCCACACACACACACATATGCATTGTTAACCATGGTTAACATATATCGGACCACGTTTTTGTCCACCGTTAGTCAGGGCTAACATTCATCATACCACATTTTCGTCCCACATTACAAAATCCCATAAGACCACATTTTCGTCTTAGGTTTTAAAATCACATAAGACCACATTTCCGTCTTATGCTTCAAAATCATATAAGACCACATTTTCGTCTTATGTTTCACAATCATATAAGACCACATTTCCATATTATAATATGCATAAATAAAACTAGAGTTATAAATACACAAAGCCACGTATAACCTTCACATCATGACCCCATCCGTCACAAAACCCAACATTCACTCACATGGACAACTAACAACCCACAAAATCAAGCCTAACCCGAAGGCCAACTCAAAACCCCTTTAAACCATAATTTTTTGCAAAACACCACCTTTTCCCAAAAAGAACTACGGGCCCAAACATTCCCCGCACCTAACAATGAACAAACACCACGCACCTAACTGTGCACCAACACCCGCATCTAACCATGCACTTTACCCCCGAGGACAACCACATAAACATAAACACCCAACATAGCTCCACCACAACCAACTGAAACGAAAAATGACCAACACCCCTCTTCATGATTTCAGTCAATAGAACCACATAATTCCATTAACTAAGAGCCACTAGAGGAGAGCCAGCCATAAACACATCATAACTCAGACCAACACACGCCCAACACGGCTAACGCAGAACCACACACGCCGAACACGGTAAACACGGACCCACACATGGCCAACACGAAACCACACATGCCCAACACTGCAAACACGGACCTACACACGCCCAACACGGCCAACACAGAACCACACGTGCCTAACACGACAAGCACGGACCCACACACGCCCAACATGGCCAAAAGAAACCCCTAAGGCCCTAACATGACCAAAGGAAAAGAGTTCAACACAACCAGCGAGAGTGTCGACCCAAATAAGAAAGGTGTCAACACAAACAGCTCAGGTGTCGACACAAACAGAAAATGTGTCGACATAAATAGCTCAGATGTCGACACAAGCAACCCAAGTGTCGACACAAATAGCAACAAAAGACTCAACCCTAACAAAAAGAAAACGGGTCGACACCAAAAGCAAAAAGTGTCAACACAATCAGAAAAAGGTGTCGACACAAAAGAACAGATAGTTTCAATGTAACAACCACAGTGTGCTCAACACCACAAAAGGAAAAAAGGTCTACACAAACAGAAAAGTGTCAACATAAACACCAAAGTTTCAACACAAACAAAAAAAGGTGTCGACACAAGAAAATAAAATCCTCAAATTTCAGAACAGGCTACTGGCGATGGTGAAAAACAAACCCGAGCGCCGGAAAGAGCTTCTCAGCCCCAAATTAAACTATCCAAACACCCATTTAGCAACCCACGGACACACACAAACCCAAAACTACCACAAAATCTCGAGAGAAACACTCACAACCTAATTCTATCCAACCGAAAACACCCAAAACGATTTTAAACCAAAATTCAAGTTATAAACCAATTTTTCATGCATTTTTAAACGGTAAAAACACACATAATTACACGTAGTACCCTTATAAGACATGAGAGTCTAAGATCCTACCTTGATGAGTCAAAAACTCAACGTCTCGAACCACGTGAAAAAAATGAACTTCATCAGAATAGAATTTGGTATGGATGAACGCGTAGCCCACCACGAGAAGACTAAGGATCTGCTATCTGATCATAAAAAATCGAGCCCTAAGCCCCCAAAAATCTGGAGAAAAGGCAAAACTTTTAGTGTGAGGAAAAGAAACTTAGCTTTTAAGCTAAGGGTTTTTTTTTAAAATGAAAATATCTCACAAAATATCTTATTTATAGGTTCCATCCAAAAATATCTTTTTTTTTATTTCGCACCACCACGCCCAATGGCCCCGAGAACCAATCTCATATGCATTTCTAAGCCTGAACATGCATAAAAACATATATAAACATGCCGTAACAAGAATGATAAACATGCGTTGAAAAATGCCGAAAAAGAAAATGGGTTAGGGTCTCACATGCCTAGTCTTCTACTAAGGCGTGAAAGAACCGAAGGATCGTCACACACACACGAACCTAGGGTTGAAAAGATTTGCTTGGCGCAACAGAGCATAGGGTGCCTAGTCTTCTTTTAGGGCTTGAAAGAATCAAAGGATCGTCGCATACACACACACCTAGGGTTAAAAAGATTTATCTGGCGCACCAGGGCTTAGGGTGCCTAGTTTTCTACTAGGGCATGAAAGAATCGAAGGATCGTCACACACACACGAACCTAGGATTGAAAAAATTTGCCTGACGCACCAGGGGTTATGATGTATAGTCTTCTTCTAGGGCTTGAAAGAACTAAAGGATCATCACACATACATGAACCTAGGGTTAAAAAGATTTACCTGGCACACCAGGGCTTAGGGTGCCTAGTCTTCTACTAGGGCGTGAACACGAACCTAGGGTTGAAAAGATTTACCTGCTGCACCAAGGCTTAGGGTGGCTAGTTTTCTTCTAGGGCTTGAAAGAAACAAAGGATCGTTATACATACACGAACCTAGGGTTAAAAAGATTTACCTGGCGCACCAAGGCTTAGAGTTCTTAGTTTTCTTTTAGAGCTTGAAAGAACTAAAGGATCATCACACACTTATGAACCTAGGGTTTTTTTTATTGCTTTTTGTATATTCTGCATTCCATTTGATTAAACTGCTCTTATATATTCTGCTCATCTTCTTCTTTTTAGGTTGGCCAATATGTTAGAGGGTTTGTCAGCTCTACTTCTGGTGAGGTGTTAAAGTGGTATGATGCCCTCCCTTCTCCTAGTTGGGCTTTTGTTGATGTCTCCATCTTTGCTCGGTTCATACTCTTGCTCGGTAGGACGAGTAATGATTGGGTCTGGCTGACAACCCTAGTAGAGAGGTGGTGGGATACCACCAACATCTTTTACTTCAGCACATTCGAGGCTACACTGACATCTCTTGATTATGCCATGATTACTGGCATCCGGCTCGGAGGAGCTCCTATTCCATTCGATCCGTTCATCGCTCGTCCAGCCGATGCCTTGACCTATTTGTTTGGTACTGTTCCCGTCCAGATGGATAGAAATAGAGTCAGGTATACTTGGTTCTTCAAGCACTTTTGCCATTTCCACTACATCGAGTCTTGTCACTATGAGTGGGTAGCTCACGATTTTCTTCTATACATATTTGGTACCTCCTTGTTCTCAAATAAGGAGAATACTGTGCATCTACATTATTTTGGTGCCCTCGCCAGCCTCGACTGAGTTGCCACATATGACTGGGGAGGAACTGCTCTGGCTACGCTTAATGGCTCGATGAGGGCCCCGACCAGATTCCCTAAGCAGCTCTTCATCGGGGGATACTAGAGGGTTTGGGAGGTGTTCTTTAGTTTATGTACTCTGTTCATTCATTTCTTCTGTTATTTGTTATCTGTTCTTTTTGTTGACATATTCTCTTTACAGCTTTGGACTTATGAGTTCCTCGAGTTTCATGTCTCGATGAACTCCTCTGCCGATCCTCTGGTTATTCCCCGTGCAGCTCGGTGGGCCCGAGGTCTAAAGGGGAAGAAAACCTGAGGAAAGGACTTGGACAGATTTTGAGCTTTTCTAGATTGACTGACCCTAGATCAGGTACCATTTAGTTTATTTTGCTGCATTACTCACTGTTCATTGTTCTCTACACAACATTGTTCTCTGACCCCTATTCTGCATACTAATTACTGCTCACTGTACACTAACACTGAACCCGATTTTTCACCATTCACTGCTCACTATACACTGAACACTAAACCCTTCTTTGCACCATTCACTGCTCGCTGTACTGATTGCAGTTCTCTTCTATACATATTTGGTACCTCATTGTTCTAAAATAAGGAGAATACCGTGCATCTACATTATTTTGGTGCCCTCGCCAGCCTCGACTGAGTTGCCACATATGACTGGGGAGGAGCTGCTCTGGCTACGCTTTATGGCTCGATGAGGGCCTTGACCAGATTCCCTAAGTAGCTCTTCATCGGGGGATACTAGAGGGTTTGGGAGGTGTGCTTTAGTTTATGTACTATGTTCATTCATTTCTTCTGTTATTTGTTATCTGTTCTTTTTGTTGACATATTCTCTTTACAGCTTTGGACTTATGAGTTCCTCGAGTTTCATGTCTCGATGAACTCCTCTGCCGATCCTCTGGTTATTCCCCGTGCAGCTCGGTGGGCCCGAGGTCTAAAGGGGAAGAAAACCTGAGGAAAGGACTTGGACAGATTTTGAGCTTTTCTAGATTGACTGACCCTAGATCAGGTACCATTTAGTTTATTTTGCTGCATTACTCACTGTTCATTGTTCTCTACACAACATTGTTCTCTGACCCCTATTCTGCATACTAATTACTGCTCACTGTACACTAACACTGAACCATATTTTTCACCATTCACTGCTCACTATACACTGAACATTGAACCCTTCTTTGCACCATTCACTGCTCACTGTACTGATTTTAGTTCTCTTATTATCTGTACTGTTCACTGAATTTTTATAAGTTCACTGGGATGTTTGGCGGGGGATGAAGGATCGGGCTGGTGAGGACTTGATGCATAGCAGCGATACTTCCTCAATGTGAATCCAGTTAGAGGGACCTTTTTATCGAGAGTACTACTTGGCAGAGAGGGTGGTTTGCCAATCACTCGGCCTTAATTATTTTAGGCTTCCGGCTACTCCTCCAGTTTGTATGTGCCGGACAGTCCATATGAGCCAAGTCGACATGCTATTAAAGATGATGGGGACCCGCGCCATAGAGCTGCTAGGACCTAAGAGGGATTACACATGGGCTCGGGCAAACTTATTAGGACCACTAGGTCTTGCCTTGGCCGTGCTTGTTGGCAAGAGGAGGGGATGGGCACTAGAGGCTACTACTGCTGGAGCTGCTGCTGTTGGTGGTGGTGGTGCTGCTGCTGGAGCTGGTGGTGGTGGTGGTGTTGGAGCTGCTGCTAGTGCTGGTGTTGGAGCTGTTGCTGGTACTGGAGAGGTGATAGGTCCTAAGATCCTAAGGGATATTCAGACTATGTTGTACGGCTACCCTTTCCCTCTTTCGGTCCCAGTTCCACCTGTGTCTGAGTTTAGAGCTGAGATTGGCCAGGTTTGTCTTTTGTTCTTCCACCTTTCTTTCAGTTACTTCTTTTCTTGTCTAGTTTTCTTGAACGGCCTTTTTTTCCTTTGTAGATTAATCATGCATGGCTGGATCGTGTGATGTTGATGCTTACGGGTTAGAGGGAACTAATTCGTCAGCTGGATGCCACCATACGAGCAGTTGGCATTGCTTTTGCCCCAGTAGCCATAGTGAGTATCTTCTTACCTTTTGACTTTTCTATATTTTTGTTCTGATCCTTATTTCCTTTTAACGGCCTCTGACACCAGCCACTTGTATTGTACAACCACAGGCTCCAATCCAGCCTTAGGTTCTAGTTTAGGCTCCAGCTCGAGGTCATGGGTCCTGTGCCTCCTCCTCTAGAGCTCGCTTTAGAGGGTCAGTCTCTTTTTCCAAGAGCTGTTCTCACATTATATCTTCTTCTTTGGATCGCGGGAATGACAGTGATAACTTAGATATGCTTTTTGAGGACGTCAACTCTGATTAGGATGAGCCTTCTTCCCGTCGGGTCCGCTAGAGACGATGAGAGAGAGATTTCCCCCCTTTCATGATGCATTCTGCTATATACATTTGATACATTTGGCTTATGGGCCTGCGTACCCCAGTTTATTTGTTTAATGGGTCTGGGTACTCCTATCTCGCATACATTCTAATACATTTGAGCCTTTGTGCCATTCACTGCATTTTATATATTCATCTATTTTCATGACTTTCTTTATGTACTTGCACTTAAAATGAGCAAGAATGTTTCATCCCAGCACAAAATATAAAACTACAAAAAGAAAAGTACAAAACAGGGTACCCGCCACCTTTAAACCTGTTAGTCGCTAAAAAGTACAAGGGGTAGGTGGCAGTCGCCATGTGGCGAAGGTGGCAGCCTTGTACTGTATACTTTTAACATGGTGGTCCCATACTCTAAGGTGGCGGTTACTACAATAATTGTACTTGTTTTGAACTTTTTGACGTCCAGCCTTTTCATGCCTTATAAATATAGCCCTTAGGGTCCCCATTTTCTGTCACTTTCACCAAGATGGCTTCCTTTCATGGCCCATTTTTGGCATGGGTTGAGGGATTTTCACATATCAAACATTTGAACTTCTCCTCGTTTGGCACTAATTCCTTGTTCTCCCCGATGCTTGTAAAGATCAATGAACCACTATTACGGGCTGCTGCACAACTGTGGGACTCGCAATCGCATGTCTTCCACTTTGGCTTTGAGTAACTATGCCCCACTGTAGAGGAGTTTGCTGCCATTCTGGATCTGACCCCGAGGAAGTCTGTAGTTGTACCAACTTTCTTCCTTTCTAACCATCAACAAATAATATAACTTTGTGGATTATCTAAGATGGAGGCTTCCCTTTTGACATCTAACGACTGCCTCAATATCCCATAGATCATAAATAGATTCTGTCCCACTAGCGATCTTAGTGACCTTGGCTTTCAGTTACGGCATCACTATGCCCTGTGTTTCTGCCTCCTTGCTCGGTACCTTCTCATTCTTTCTGATGGACGAGTTAGCTGCTCACTGGTTGATATTGTGGGTCAGATGTGGTTTGGGAAAGACTTTGTCCCGTTGGTTCTGGCTGAGACACTGATTGGCCTGGACGTTGTTCATCACGGCGAGACTACTACGTTTGTTGGCAGTCCTTTGCTTCTTTAGGTAAACTCAACACCTTTTATACTATTTGCTGAAACATATTGCCTTCGATAGTTGCCTCCCACTTGCCTCTTCCATGAGTTTTCAATGATCAATTCATTCACTCCCCAGTTTATATAACTTCCATAAAGTAGGTAGTGACGAATTGTAAAGGGTATCTTCCTCTGTCAAAATTCCTTCGTTGCAATCTCAAGCATGTTTGCAGTACCACCTCCCACTTGCATCTTCTACGAGTTTTCAATGATCAATTCATCCACTACCCGGGTCTTTGTCAGGGGCCTTCTGCTACACCCTCAAGGGGGTTCATTTCATCCCAACTCAACCATGACGAGTGCATTCATGCCAAATTCCAAACTGTACCCTAAATTCTTGCACGCTTATATTTTGTCATATACTTTGATGTCTTCTGAGGTCGCTTTCTCAGCTCCCCGGTTGGTCCCCTTCTACCCCTTCATTTAGTTTAGGTTTGGGCTTCAAGGGCTCATCATCATATCCTCCGTCCATCTCATAATCCTCGATGGGGATCTGAGACTCCATTATCATCTTCTCTTCTTTGCTTTATTTCCTTGCATAGCTTTCTTCTTACTGATTTCTCTTTGTCTTTACGTTTTTAATCTCTATTGCAGATCTGGCTGATGGAGAAGGTGAACCTTATGCAGAAACCACTCATAGATAAGTATAGTGTTGCGGCTCTCCTCTACTGCTTTTATTATCAGATATACAGTACTGAGGCAGCTTGGCGACAATATCTCTTTTCTCTGTCAGGCCCAAACATTATTTGACAGTGTTCTTAGTGGCGGATTCCTACCATGACCTGGACTACTATGGACTATCCCGACGTCCTGCTAATCGGCTTACGACTGTCCACTTTCTATTATTCACACCGGATCATGCATCAGTTTGGTCAGAGCCAGATTATCTTCCATGGTGTTTGAGGCTGTTTATATTTATCTTCACTGTGGGCCCCATTTCTAGAAAAATATCAGGAGGCTTGGCTGCCTCATTTACTGATGGAGATGCAGGAGTTATAGTGCCTAGAACTTCCTGATGAGTACAAGGCATGACTGATCCAAGACAGAGAGAAAAGAGACAAGGAAAAAGGAAAACAAGAAGCAAAGAGGAGAAAGATTTGAGGAATCTTGCTTTGTTTTTCAAATTTCATAACTTTCTTTTTATTATTTTTAGAGTTTGGGACTTGCGCGCCTATCTTTTGTTTTCAAAACTTTGTAACCAACGCTAGAATGAAATAGTCCACTTCATGTTAAGAAGGTTCCAAGTTATCCAATGCCTTTTGATTTTGCAATTAAACAACTTTATCAAAATCCAAAGATAAATTTTGGAATTGTCTTACTCGGATTCAAAGATGGTAAAACAAAGAATGTGGCTGGACTTCTCAAAAGAAGCTGTCTATGTCTCCCAAGAAAGTGGAATCAGGCCTTAACGTAGTTTGAGCTCAGTTTACTCTCAGGTATTAATACTCTCCTTTTGTGGTGTCCTAACTTTTGCCAAGATTGCTCTTTCGGGTTTTTGGCCTTACAAACTGCTCTAACTTTTGTATGGGCTGCCTTTTTGGTTTTAACTTAGCGAACTTTTATTTTATTTTATTTTATTTTTCTCTCTACGACAGTATTTTTTGAGCTAGTCCAGGTTGATTGAAGTAGAAAACGTATTACCATCTAAATCCATGATGATTACTGTACCACCAGTCATAATGGTTTTGATCAGAAACGGCCCGGACCAATTTGGCTTGAACTTGCACCTTGGGTCGAAGATGGGAGTCCTAATTTCTTTAAGAACCAAGTCACCTTCTCTGAGATCGCCGGTCTTGACCTTCTTATTGAACGCTCAAGCTATCCTTCTTTGGTACCCTTAAATATGAAATAGAGTCTGCAGCCTTCTTTCATCAAACAATCATAGCTCTTCCATCCGATTTCTCTACCATTCTGCCTCTGGAATACTGGCCTCAGCCATTACTCTAAGTGAAGGGATTTCTATTTGAGGCAATACTGCCAAGATCATTATTTTTTCAAATGATTTTTAGTAAAAAATTAACTTGACGGGTAAACGACGGAACGGGCTCCAGATAAAACTTTTGACGTCGATCGATCAAAATAAAACCCGTGCAACCAAAGTTAATTTAGAAGAATACCTCTTATCGATTTGAATCTTCAACTACGACTTGATTCCGAGTTGAAACTCTAGTCAGATCTTCTATTGTATTCCCTTACGCGATCCTCGAACGTAGTGTGGGCTATGATCCTCTGAGAATTTGTACCAACAGAACCCCGATATATTTAAGTCTTGAAAGACAAAAATAATATCATAATAATAATGACATAAAATTCATCAAAATGGGTTCAGCCTACCCGCATATATATAGGGCTACAACAGGGACCTGGGAAGTAATTATGAGTTAGACTTCCAGTGAAACACAGACACCTATTAGAGGTTTCTGCAATAATGGAAAGACATGCAGTGGTTTCTGCAATTTTCATGAAACACTGAATTATAGTTCACACCACTAAATAACTATAATTGCACTCTGACCCATAATCTCAAGACCTTCTTGCATTGAGCTCATGTTATTAAATGCTTACTATATCTCCTCACGTTAATATTCTCAATACCCGCAAATTAAATTTAATTACTAACAATTTAATTTAATCGGTATCTTGATATTCTTTAAGATCTTCCGCTTAACTTATTTGACCACCGGATAATTAAATCCACTTGTAGGGTTTGGCCCGATCAAAAGTTATAAGCATCCTTAAGGGGTATCATCAATCCCGATCTTCGGAACGTAGATTTCGTTAATAACTAATATTTACCATATAAATAATACCGCTATCCAACTCACTGGGAATATAGACCCATATAAGGCCACACCCTCTAATGAATCAAAATAACGATTATTAGATATACGCAAATCAATAATTATTTTAGAATTAAGAGGATAAATATTATTCATAATAATCTTGGGGTGTGAATTAATTTATATAGTCAGTACAAAACTAATTACCCAAATGTCCCGTTCAATACACGCAAAGTGTACTAGCACAGAGAGTCGAAATAATAGACGATGCTATTATCTGTTTTTCGTAACCAAGACAAACCTACTAAAACTCTGTATTACAGTGGTACCGATGGTATGTCCATTTCCATCTAAACTGTAAACATAAAACTTATATTCTACAAGAACTTAAAATCTGATCTTCTGTGTACAAGCCGTACTCTACACACCAGATTAAATACTATACAGAATATCGAACATCCATGTATAACAAAGAAATGATATACATACATTGCTCATAAAGATTTTCATAAAATAAAAAATTAATTTTATTAAAATAAAATAAATACTAAAAACGTGATTTTTCGTATATCAACCCTAACAATCTCCCATTTATACTCAAAATTATGCTGCCATACATCTAACTCACATGCCTTGTACATAACTATCAAAAGTCTTAGCTGGTAAGCTCTTTGTAAAAGATCTGCAAGGCTTTCTCCTGATGCAAGTTCTATGTCTAATTAAAAATCTGAGTCTGTATACCCCAAAGGTACTAGACTGTCTGCCTGGTAAACCAACATATAATCTTTAGTCATTTTTAGGTACTTGATTATATTCTTTACCGCAGTCCAAAGCTCCTACCCTGGGTTAGACTGATATCTGCTAACCATACCAACAGTAAAGCAGATGTCAGGTCTAGTGCAAAGTATAGCATATACGAGACTTCCTACTGCTGAAGCATAAGAAACCGCCTTCATCTTCTCTGTCTCATCAGGTGTCTTAGGACACTGATCCTTGGATAAAGTGATTCTATGCCTGAAAAGGAGAAACTTTTTCTTGGAATCCTACATGCTAAAACCAGCAAGGATATCATCGATATACTTTGCTTGTGATAAGCCCAACATCCTTTGTTTCTAATCTCGCATAAGCTTGATCCCAAGGATGTTACTGGCTTCTCCCAAGTCCTTCATATTGAACTACCTAGATAACCATATTTTAACCATAGATAATACCCCCACATCATTTCCAATGAGCAAGATATCGTCAACATAAAGTACTAAAAAGATCACCACACTTCCATCACGCTTCTTGTACACACAGGACTCATTTGGACTTTGAACAAAATCATAAGATTTTATAGCTTGATCAAATTGAGTGTTCCAAGACCTCGATGCCTGCTTAAGTCCATAAATAGATCTCTTAAGTTTATACAACATGTGTTCTTGGCCCTTTGTAATGAATTCGTCTAGCTGTATCATATAGATACACTCGTCAAGACTTTCGTTAAGGAAAGCTATCATGACATCCATTTGTCAGATTTCATAATCAAAATGTGCGGTAATAGATAAGAGAATTCTCATAGACTTAAGGATAGCTATCGGCAAAAAGGTTTTCCCATAGTTGATCCCTTCTTTCTGAGTGAACCCTTTAGCAAAAAGCCTAGCTTTGAAGGTTTTAACTTTTTCATCTACTCCTCTCTTCTTCTTGTAGATCCACTTGCATCTAATGAATTTTATCCCTTTGGATGGTTCTACAAGTTTTCAGACCTGATTGGAATACATAGATTCCATCTCTAAATTCATAGCCCTTTACCAAAGATCTACATCTTTATCTTGTAGTGCTTCATTGTAGTTACAGGGCTCGGTATCCAGTTCTGCCGAGATCCTGTTAAAAGACTCTCCCAAGAACATACACCGGTCAGGTTGATGAACAACCATCCCACTACGATGAGGTACTACCTGTGTCTGTGTTCTAGCAGTAATCAGTTGTGCAGAATCTGAACCCTGTGCATCAACACTTTTTGATTTATGCCTGTCTCGATAATCCTCCCACTATGACGAGGTAATAGAATATTAGTGACTTCTGGTTTCTTTTCCATTCTACTAGTATTTTCTCTCAGTTCTTCCAGAATAATTTTTCTTTTGGGCCTATGATCCATAGTATAATTCTCTTCTAAGAATCGAGCATTGGTGCTAACAATGACCTTTTGATCCTTAGAATTATAAAATAGATCACCTTTCTTTCTCTTGGGATACCCCACAAAGAAATAGACTTCTGTCCTCGGTTCCAACTTTCCTGCGTTCCCTTTCAGCACATGTGCTGAACACTCCTAATTCTGATTGTGTTTCAGACTAAGTTTACGCCCGGTCCACAATTCTGTGGGAGTAGAAGGTACTGACTTAGAAGGTACCAAGTTTAAAATGTAAGCTGTTGTCTCTAAAGTGAGTCCCCAAAATGAATCTGGTAAACCTGAATAACTCATCATTGACCTTACCATCTACATAAGAGTTCTATTCCTTCTTTCTGCTACACTATTCTATTATGGAGTACTAGGTGCAGTCAACCGGAATGTAATCCCCTCTGATTACAAGTAGTCCTTAAACTCTCCAAAGAGGTATTTCCCACCACGGTCGAATCGTAGTGATTTGATACTTTTACTCAGACGCTTCTCCGCCTCCGCCTTGAATTCTTTGAATTTTTCAAAGCATTCAGACTTACGGTGCATCAGGTAAATGTATCCATACCTTAAGTAGTGATTAATGAAATTGACAAAGTACTCAAAGCAACCTCTAGCCCGAATTGTCATAGGACCACACACATCAGAATGAATCAGCTCCAACGGTTCTTTAGCTCTATAGCATTTGGCCGAAAATGGCCTCTTGGTTATCTTTCCCTCTAGACAAGATTCACAGACTAGAAGTGCGTCCACTTCCAATGAACTCGAAGGTCCATCGGCTACTAAGCTGTTTATCCTTTTTAGATTAATATGGCCTAAGCGTAAATACCAAAGAAACGTTTGGTTCATTAAAGAAGAAAACTTTCTCTTATATAGTAAATTGGATGTGTTATTTATTTCAGTTAGTTGCAGTGTAGAAGAGATTGGAGTAATAATATAAAGATCATCCACCAATGTATCAGAACAGATAACTCGTTTATTATCCTTAATAACCACAGAGTTATTAAAATAAATAAAATATTCGTCTTTAGCTAATCTAGAAACGAAAATTAAGTTCCTTCTAATGACAAGTACATAAAGATAATCTCTAAATATTAAAACTCGATCTGTACCAAAATTAAGAGTGACATCTCCTACTGCAACTACTGTTACCTTTGTATTATTGCCCATATGCAGGTAAATTTCTCCATCACTAAGTTATCGGATTTTCTGAAACCCTTACAATGAATTGCAGACATGATTAATGGCTCCCGTATCTACACACTAGGTACCGGTAGATAACACCGCTAAACATGTTTCCACAACCAATGAATAGAAATTACCGTTTTTGTTCTGCCTTCTGAGAAATACTAGACATAGCTTTTTCCAGTGCCGGGTCTAATTGCAGTGAAAACATTTGCCTTTTGGCTTTTTCACACCAGTCTGTGGCGCACTAACTACCCTGAAAATCGTGTCTCCCTGTTTCTGAACCTTTTCTTCTTCATGCCTTTCGGCCTCGAGGAAGTACCTTTTTTTGAAACAGACACATTTTCTGGTATTTAGGGAATACCATTTGTAGTTAAAGCTATGTCCAACTTATATTTCCAGTAAACAAAATTCATTCTCATTAGTTTTTTTTCTTTGAGTATTGAAGCAAGTGGGTTGTAATATATTTTAATCCCGAGAATCACATAATTAAAAAACCGTTAATTATGATGAGCAAAACTTTGAATTCATTTTAATTTGGTTTCCTCTACCATTTTAAAAATAAATTCGCCAGCAGCATGGTAACCTGAGAATAACATGCCATGTTGGGTGGACGTCTACTATCCTTCATAAGACCAGACATGCCAATTCTTTTTAATTTTACTATCTAGGCAACTGATAATACAAAGTAAAATTAAATAGCTGACATAAATTCGGTCTAGTATATAATAGCAGTGACTCAGATGGAGATGATACTATTATATACAGTTAAGTGTTAACCATCACCTAATCCCAAATTAATCGTTTCGCAATGAACCCTTCAGATGGAGAAGTGATTTACACTAACAATTATCTAGAATTATCCCTAAAGGAGGTTGGAACTGGCGATACCGCAATTAATCTGTCCGATGGGGAGGAAGGCCTTACTGCCAACACGCAGGGTTTAATTGCATTGCCTACAAACTGGTGATGGAGACCACAAAATTTATCTGTAAATAAATTTTCTCTCCCACTTAGATTTTTAAAATATTTTTTAAGGTAATAAATAACCGTTTAATTAAAATAAATTTATTAATTTCGAAAAACACAAGATATGAAAGAATCAAGCATCTTTCCGTGTACACGATTCTAAAGATTCTGGTTTATCCAACCATCTTTTCGCATTTAAATGTGTAACAAATAAAATTTAATAAATGCACAGTTTTTCCTCCAACTTTTCAGCTAAGGTACTGATTAAAGCCATTTATTTATTTTATTTTTTGTTTCACATTTTTCAAAAAATAATAATTTATTTTGATTAAATATTTTTTCATTTAATTAATTCAAAATTTGAAATTAATTCCCTTTTTTTTCAAGATATTCGATTTTAAAAAAAAATTATCTTAAACGTGATATTTTGTAAAAAATAAAATATCTAAAGGTTTTTCATTTAATTAAAATTAATTAATTAAAAAAAACTTAATTTTATTTTTTATTACAAAATATTTTAATTAAAATTAAATTTTTGAATTAATTAAATTAACAGAATAAATAAACCAATATATATTATCCACGCAGTTAATAAAAAAATAAATTCAAGATATAATAAAAAATTATCCCGATTTTATGATTCAATTGAAACTTAAAGAGTTTCAGTCTTCTGTTCTTAAAAGATAAGCTTTCAGTCTTTCAGGTGCTGCATAATTCTAATTTTCCCGGTTGCATTAGGATTTCTTATCAAATAAGCTTTCTGCATCCATGAAGCATCAGGAGACTTTGATATTATTTAATCTCACAAAAACCGGTTGGAATCACACTATTTTTGGGAATAGACTGCTGCGGTTAGCTTGGGAATTGGGCATTGCTTTGCTTAAATTGCGCTGCTTGCTTGGGAAACACAAAATTGTTGCAGCCACTGGTTTCACTGAAAACTGCTGTTTGGGGATTTTCGTTTGCTTTTTACGCCACCATCGCCAGCTTTTGCTATTTGGAGAAATCAGTCCCACTGTTTTTGGACTATTTCGGATTGGAAGCTTGCGCCAGTGCTACGATGCTTGGAATTGGAAATTGCGCCACTGCTGGGTGCTTCGTTTGGATGGAAACGACCGCCTACGTTCGTTTGCCGCCGCCAACCACCGCCGTTTGCCGCCGCCTACGTTCTTCTAAACATGTTCTTATTATTTTTAATAAACTAGAAAAAAACTTAAAGAACATAAAATATTTTACATCGAAACCTATATTTCGTAGGCTCACATTCGATTTTAAAAAAATTAATTTATCACGGCCAATCCCCGTGATTAAAAAAATAATTAAATAATCATCATGCACGTATTCAATCAAACATGAAACTAAATGATGATCATAAAATTAGAATTTAGAATGCCTGCAAAATAAAGTTAGTACAGTTCTAAATCTACCCGATCCTGATAACCGTAAACAAAAAATAAAATGGCTCTGATACCAATTTGTTGGAGGCAATACTGCCAAGATCACTATTTTTTGTAAAACGATTTTCGGTAAAAATAAACTGGACGGCCAAACGCCGAAACGGGCACTAGATAAAAATTTTGACGTCGAACGATCAAAAATAAACTCGTGCAACCAAAGTTAATTTAGAAGAATAACTTTTGTCGATCTATTCTTCAACTACGACTTGATTTTGAGTTGAAATTTCTGTCAGATCTTCAACCGTATTCCCTTATGCAATCCTCGAACGTAGTGTGGCCTACGATCTTTCGAGAACTCGTACCGGCAGAATCTCGATATATTTTAACTGCCAAGATCATTATTTTTTAAAATGAATTTTGGTAAAAAATTAACTTGACGGGTAAACGTCGGAACGGGCTCCAGATAAAACTTTTGACGTCGAACGATCAAAATAAAACCCGTGCAACCAAAGTTAATTTAGAAGAATATCTCTTATCGATTTGAATCTTCAACTACGACTTGATTCCGAGTTGAAACTCCAGTCAGATCTTCTATTGTATTCCCTTACGCGATCCTCGAACGTAGTGTGGGTTACGATCCTCCGAGAATTTATACCAGCAGAACCCCGATATATTTAAGTCTTGAAAGATAAAAATAATATCATAATAATAATGATATAAAATTCATGAAAAACGGGTTCAGCCTACCCACATATATATAGAGCAACAACAGGAACCTGGGAAGTAATTATGAGTTAGACTTCTAGTGGAACACAGACACCTATTAAAAGTTTCTGCAATTATGGAAAGACATGCAGTGATTTCTGTAATTTTTATGAAACACTGAATTATAGTTCACACCACTAAATAACTATAATTGCATTCTGACTCATAATCTCAAGATCTTCTTGCATTGAACTCCTGTTATTAAATGCTTACCATTTCTCCCCACGTTAAGATTCTCGATACCCGCCAATTAAATTTAATTACTAACAATTTAATTTAATCAGCATCTTGTTATTCTTTAAGCCCATCTGCTTAACTTATTTGACCACCGAATAATTAAATTCACCTGTAGGGTTTGGCCCGGTCAAAACTTTATAAACATCCTTAAGGGGTATCGTCAATCCCGATCTTCAGAACGTGAATTTCGTCAATAATTAATATTTGCCATATAAATAATACCGTTATCTAACTCACTGGGAATATAGACCCATATAAGACCACACTCTCTATTGAATCAAAATAACGAATATTAAATATACGCAAATCAATAGTTAATTTAGAATTAAGAGAATAAGTACTATTCATAATAACATTGGGGTGTGAATTAATTTATATAATCAGTATAAAATTAATTACCCCAAATGTCCCGTTCAATACACACAAAATATACTAGCACAGAGAGTAAGAACAATAGACGACACTATTATCTGTTTCCTATAATCAAGACAAGCCTACTAAAACTCTGTACTACAGTCGTACCGATGGTATGTCCATTTCCACCTAAACTGTGAACATAAAACTTATATTCTGCAAGAATCTAAAATTTGGTCTTCTGTGTGCAAGCCGTACTCTATAAACCAGATTAAATACTATACAGAATATTGAATATCCATGCATATCAAAGAAATGATACACATACATTACACAAAGATTCTCATAAAATAAAAAATTAATTTTATTAAAATAAAATTAAATACTAAAATATGATTTTCAGTATACCAACCCTAACATACCATGCTTCCATTACAGTTCTTATATACACAAGACTTATCCGGACTTTGATCAAAATCATAAGATTTCATAGCTTGGTCAAATCGAGTATTCAAGACCTCGATGCCTACTTAAGTTATAAATGGATCTCTTAAGCTTACACAACATGTACTCTTAGCCTTTTGTAATGAATCCGTCTGGTTGTATTATATAGATACACTCGTCAAGACTTCTGTTAAGAAAAGCTATCTTAACGTCCATTTGCCAAATTTCGTAATCGAAATGAGCGGCACTGAATAAGAGAATTAGGATAGACTTAAGTATGGCTACCGATGAAAAAGTTTTCTCATAGTTGATCCCTTCTTTCTGAGTGAACCCTTTAGCAACAAGTCTAGCTTTAAAGGTTTCAACCTTCCCGTCTGCTCCTCTCTTCTTCTTATAGATCCACTAGCATCCAATGGATTTTATCCCTTCAGATGGTTCTACAAGTTCCTAGACCTAATTGGAATACATAAATTCTATATCTGAATTCATAGTTCTTTGCCAAAGATCTACATCTTTGTCTTGTAGTACTTCATTGTAGTTATAGGGCTCAGAATCCTGTTCTGTCGGGATCTTGTAAAATGACTCTCCCAAGAATATATACAAATCAAGTTGATGAACAGCCCTCCCACTACGACGAGGCACTATCTATGTCTGTGTACTAGCAGTAACACGCTGTGCAGAATCTATACCCTGTGTATCAGCACCCTGTTCTTGATTTGCACCTGTCCCGATAATTCTCCCACTACGACGAGGTAATAAAATATCAGTGACTTGTAGTTCCTCCTCCATTCTACTTGTATTTTCTCTCAGTTCTTTCAGAATAATATTGCTTTTGGGCCTGTGATCCGTAATATAATTCTCTTTCAAGAATCGGGTATTGGTGCTAACAATGACCTTCTGATCCTTAGGATTATAAAATAGGCTACCTTTCGTTCCCTTGAGATACCCCACAAAGAAACAGACTTCTGTCATCGATTTTAACTTACTCGTGTTCCCTTTCAGTACATGTGTTAGATACTTACAAATTCGAATGTGTTTCAGACTAGGCTTACACCTGGTCCATAATTCTGTGAGAGTAGAATGTACTAATTTAGAAGGTAAGCCACTATCTCTAAAGTGAGCCTCCAAAACGAATGTGGTAAATCTGAATAACTCATCATTGACCTTACCATCTCCATAAGAGTCATATTCCTTCTTTCTGCTACACCATTCTACTATGGAGTGCCAGGTGCAGTCAATTGGGATGTAATCCCCTCTGATGAAAAGTAGTCCTTAAGCACTCCAAAGAGGTATTTCCTACCACAGTCGGATGGTAGTGATTTGACACTTTTACCCAGACGCTTCTCCGCCTCTGCCTTGAATTCTTTAAATTTCTCAAAGTATTCAGACTTACGGTGCATCAGGTAAATGTATCCTTACCTTGAGTAGTCATCAATGAAACTGATGAAGTACTCAAACTCACCTCTAGTTCGGATTGTTATAGGACTACACACATCAGAATAAACCATCTCCAACGGTTCTTTAGCTTTATGACCTTTGGCCAAAAAGGGCCTCTTGGTCATTTTACTCTCTAAGCAAAATTCACAGACTAAAAGTGCCTCCACTTCCAATGAACTCAAAGGTCCATCTGCTACCAATCTGTTTATCCTTTTTAGAATAATATGACCAAAGCGTGAGTGCCAAAAAAATGTTTGGTTCATTAAAGAAGGAAACTTTCTCTTATATGGTAAAGTAAATGTGTTATTCATTTTAGGTAGTTGTAGTGTAGGAGAGATAAGAGATACAACATACAGATTATCCACCAATGTACCAGAACAAATAAAATATTTATTTTTCTTCAAAACAACAGAGTCACCAAAATGAATAGAATATTTGTCCTTTATTAAACTCGAGACTGAAAATAAATTTTTGCTAATCGAAGGAACATAAAGATAATCTTTTAGAAGTAGTATCCTACATCTACTAAAACTGAGAGTGACATCTCCTACTTCAATTGCTGCCACTCTTGTATTATTGCCAACGTGCAGGTAGATTTTTCCATCACTGAGCTACTTGATTTCCTAGAACCTCTACAAAAAATTACAGACATGATTAGTGGTTACCGTATCTACACACTAGGTATTAGTAAATAACACCGCTAAACATGTTTCAATAACCAGTGAATAGAAATTACCTTGTTTGTTCTGCTTACTGAGAAAAATCGAACACTACTTTTTCCAATGCCCAAACTGGTTACAGTGATAACACTTGCCTCTCGGCTTCTTCACACCAGCTTTTGGTCCCTTAACTGCTTTTAGACTTGTGTTTCCCTGTGTCTGAATATTTTTTCTTCTTCTTACCTTTCAGTTTAAAGGAAGAACCATTCTCAGCCACATACGCAGAACCTGGCTTTCTAAGAACACCATCGGCTGCTTGAAGTTCCTTAAGAAGTTCTCCCCGTGAGTAGCTGAGCTTATTCATAGAATAGTTCAGGCAGAACTGCTTAAAACTTTCAAGCAGTGATTGGAGTATGATATCGACCTTGATTTTCCCGTCAATTTCAGCTCCAAGGATCTCTAGTTCATTCAGAAAACTGATCATCTTTAGAACATGATCCCTAACTGGTGTACTTTCAGCTATGTTTGCATTCATTAGAGATCTCATGGCCACCTACCTAGCAGCACCATTTTGATCCCCAAATATTTCTTTGAGGTTCATCATCATGTCATAGGCATTGGGCATAAACTGATGCTGATGTTGCAAGACATTTGATATTAAAGCCAAAATGTAACAGCGAGCCATCTGATCAGCTTTTTGCCACTTCTGATGGGCCTGAATTTTCCTTTTGATAGTCCCCTCATCAAGTACTGGTGGATATATCTCAGTTAAAATAAACTTGTAATCCTCAGCAGTTAATACAATGTCTAAGTTCCTTTTTCAGTCAACCTAGTTTGGTTCCGTAAGTTTGTTTTCTTTGAGAATGGAAGCTAGTGGGTTGAAAATTATTTTAATCCTGAGAATCACGTAATTAAAAAATCATTAATTATGATGAGTAAAACTTTGAATTCATTTTAATTTGATTCCCTCTACCATTTTAAAATTAATTTGCCAGCAGCCTAGTAACCTAAGAATAGCATACTACGATGGGTGGACGTCTATTATTCTTCATCAGACCAGACATATCAATTCTTTTTAATTTTACTATCTAGGCAATTGACCTTATCAAGTAAAATTAAATAGCCGACATAGTTTCGGTCAAGTATATAATAGCAGTGACTTAGATGGAGAGAATACTATTATATACAGCTAAATGTTAACCATCACCTAATCCCAAATCAATCGCTTCACAATAAACCCTTCAGATGGAGAAGTGATCCACACTAACAATTATCTATAATTATCCCTAAAGGAGATTTGTACCGGTAATACAACAATTAATTTGTTCGTTGGGGAAGAAGACCTTACTATCGACTTTTAAGGTTTAAT
>JAULJZ010166251.1:0-25434 GCA_032270985.1 Heliamphora pulchella | reverse complement strand
TGACACCAACGAAGATTTGAGTCGACCTAATCACTTGAAAAACCAAACCCTAAAAGTTTTGTGTCTCCCCAAAACCATTTGTGTCGACACTTGTGACGAAATTCAAAATACGCGGCAGAGTTTAATGGTTGAATTTTTGGCATTTATTACTCCCACCTACCTCCAACGATCATGAATCTTCAAGAGCCTATATAAAGAGTTACTCTTCAGCATTTAAGATGACTGAAGACTTACATTTACTATTGTATTTCTTGATTCAAAGTCAAAATCTCTTAAACTCTTATTTATTGCTCATAACTCCAGCTCTTGTTTCTCATCTCTTTAGTTCTCATTTATTACCAATCATTTTGTAAAAGGAGTGAGTGAAACTCATTGTAATATCTCATTTATTGTATCAAAAGGTGAGTCACCCTTCATCCTTTGAGTGAGTGAGTAAATCTCATCAAAAAAGAACTAAAGAGATTAGAACAAAAACATGGGCGTGTTTTTCATAGAATCGTCTTGAAATTGTAAAGATTTTGAATGTACCCGTAAACATTCTACATTGGGAAAATTCTCAAAGAGAGTCTTGAGGAGTGGACGTAGGCTTGGAAGAAATCGAACCACTATAATTCTCGGTATCCAGTTCAATTTCTCTAACCCTAACCTCTTTAATATTCGCATTATTTTATTCTTTGATTATACTTGCTATAATTATTTGTGATAAAAAAAGTTTTTTGTAAAAATTTTTAAAATTGTTATTATCGTTTTAAAATCCAATTCACCCCTATTAGATTGCTTAGAATTAACAGGGACCATGTTCAAAATCCAAGGAATACGCCCTCTACGGAGGTGGCTCTAACCGCTAGGAAAAAGGCAACGACTTTGTGCTCGTGGTAGCTCTAGTGCTTAACGATTTTAGAAAAAAGGCCTGGTATTCCAGGTGACTCTAAACTGGTTCATCTTAGAGAAAAAAACTCAAGCGTCATCCTGTGATGACTCTAAATTCGATGTTGGATCCAACGGGGCGAGGATGCCCCGAGTTATATTTATATATGGCACTGAATACTTATTTTATTTATAGTTCTAATTAATTATAGATGATTATATTGTTATCATCATTGCAGTATTGATTATTTTTATGACGAGACGCGATATAGTGATTACTTATTTTTTATCATTTTTTACTATGAGATCGATTGAAATAATTTATTATATGAAAAATATGAATTTTGTCAAGAGAAAAATGATTTATGATACTGCGTGATTTTTATACTCGTTCATCATATGCTATAATTATGTTCAATTATAGATATTTTGAATATCTAATTTTAGAATTATATTCTATTATGTATACTTGTCATTCACCGAGTCGTCGGTTAATGTTGTTCTTAATATTTTCAGGTGTTTAATAAAAAAATTAGTGAGGACTCGGTTGTGTTTTGGGACTCAATACGAGTGACCTCATAGGATTCATTTTGCATATCTAGTTATGATTTAAAATTAATTTTGGTTAACTTTTAATCGACTTATATATGACTGGTTATTTTAATAGACGATTTGTGAACGAGAGAATATTTGTTACAATTTGAATAATCATTTTAGTCAATTTTGTAGTATCTTTTAGTATTTTTATGATTCGTAGAATTTGTTTTAATTTTTAAGTTTTCATGGCTATTAGGCTAAGACCCATAATCCATGGCTCGTCATGCCTCCGAATTTAGAGCATGACAAAAGTGGTATCAGAGTTTAAGTTTATTGTATCGTAGTTATTTTAGATTGCATCACATTGTTGGTGCATCATATCATTAGTAGGGGTACGAAGGTCCTAGAGTGCTATAGATTTTATATTTTGAGTGTCCATGAGAACTTATATTGTGAAGCAAATTTATTATGATTGAATTATGAGTATATTGCGGTTAGATATATTTTTAAAGTCATAAAATAGTTTATTTGTAATAATCAGAGTGCGCAACGGAAGTACATATATTAATTATATATTTTTTTGCATGAGATTATTGAAATTTGGAGGACAAAATTTTTTGAAGGAGAGAATATTGTAACATCCTGAATTTTTCAATTATTTTATAATAAAAATTAATTAATTAATTGGATTAAAAATAATATATATTATAACTTAAGTTTTGTTTAATCAAATAACTTTTTAATCTAAAAATATTCTATTTTTGTTATTTCAACGCGTGTAATTGGATTTTATGAATTAATTCTTATATTACAATATTAATTTAATTTAAAAAAAAAAATACAACAACAACAACAACAAATGTTTGATAATAAATAGTAACAACAACAATAAATGTTCTAAGTTTAAACAATTATTTGATAATATCAACAGCCAAACCAAATTCGATTATTATTATATTTTAATATATTATTGTTCGAATTCAGATTAAAATAAACTATGGTTTCGATTAAACATATTATTGTATATTAGATACAATTTAAATAATATTAAATACCATACAATAATAATTTGAGAAAAATTGTACAAACAGAATTTTAATTGGGGGTTTGCTTAGTATTTAAATATAGTTAGAGTTGACATTAATAATAAATTTTATATTTGCATAATTCAGGTTGGTGACCGATTCATTTGCACGTATCCCAGGTGAATAGTTTAGCACGCTATGTATTTTCTAAAAATCATCCATGTTCCTAAATGGTTTTAAATAAACAAAAGAAAGCTTTAAATTTTTTTTAATATAAGATATAAATTTGTGATGTAAAATTCATGGCATAAAAATTATTTTGACTCATTTAAATGTTACATAAAGTTTTGTACATCTTTTTATGGTGCAATTTATGAAATTCTATTTTTGGGACCATGCTCATATTTTTGGGACCATGTTCAAAATTTAGGGGATACGGTCTCTACGGTGGTAACTCTGACCGCTAGAGAAAAGACCAGCGTTCATAGTGACTCTAGTACTCAACAATTTTAGGAAAAAGACTTGGTATTCTAGGTGAGTCTAAACTACTTAGTCTTAAAGAAAAGACTCGAGCGCTATTTTGCGGTAACTCTAAATTCGGTGTTAGATCCAACAAGCCGAGAATGCCCCAAGTTTTATTTATATGTGGCACTGAATACTTATTTTATTTATGGTTTCCATCGATTATAGATGATCATGTTGTTATCACCATTGCAGTATAGATTATTTTTATGACGAGACGTGATATAGTGATTACTCAATTTTGATCATTTTAGATCGATTGAAATTATTAATTGCACTGAAAATATAAATTTTGTCAAGAAAATACATGATTTGTAATACCGCATAATTTTTATACTCGTTTATTATATGTCATGATTATATTCAATTATAGATATTTTAAATATCCTGTTTTAGAACTGTAATATATTATGTATGCTTATCATTTACCGAGTCGTTGACTGATGATATTTTAACATTTTCAGGTGTTCAATGAAAAGGCTATGAGGACTTTGTTGTATTTTAGGACCCAGTATTAGTGACCTCATATGATTTATTTTACATATCTAGTTAAGATTTAAAATTAATTTTGGTTAATTTTTAATCATCTCGTATATGACTGGTCATTTTAGTGAGCAATTTGTGACCTACAGAATATTTGTTATAATTTGAAACATCATTTTATTCAATTTTGTAGTATCTTTTAATAATTTTATGGTTTATAGAATTTGTTTTAATTTTTAGGCTTTTGTGGCCATTGGTCTAAGGCTCGTAGTCCATGGCCGATCATGTATCTCAATTTAAGGCGTGACGTCGATTAAATATAATTGTCAGTAATTTAATTTAATCGATGGCATTTGTAATCTTAACATGGAGAAAAATAATAAATATTTAATAACGAGAGCTCGAATTTTCGATTTCGAGAATAATGTTGGGGTTTAATTACAATTCTTTAGTGGTATGAATTATAATTTATGTTTTAAAAAAATTACTTCCGAAGTTGAAGTGAATTTTCTTAATTACATTATTATTTACTTCTTAGATCCCTACTCTATATATATATATATATATATATATATATATATATATATATCGTCATAAACCCTAGCCAACAGAACGTGTGATGCATATTAGCTTTAATATTTTCTTGAGTTTTCACGTATTGTGAAAACGATAGAAAAAAAAAGTGGCTAGAAAGGGTTTTAAAGCAAGAAGGATCAAAGTATATACTTTGTTTGTATTTTTGACATTCAAAAATATAGCAGAAGATCTAGGTTGGAGAACAAATTGTCGATTCGCCACATTAATCTTCAGATTCAAGTTCAAGTACTGAAAATGAGATCAAACTAGAAAGATGTCGCAGATATAACTCTATTCTACCTTGTAGGTGTATCAAATTTTAATTTTGAAACTTGAATATCTAGGGTCTTTTTTGTATTGCATTTTTGCGATTTGTTTTTATTCAATTCTATGCACAATCAATGTTTTTTAGGATTTCAGTCTCTTCAGTTTTAGAAAAACTTGTTTTAATTTTAATTACTTATTATGTTACTATTATTTCTCTAGTCACTTTTTTGGTTATTCAACTAATCAAAAGTATCGTAGTTAAAACTAAGATCCATTTTGATACTTTGATCATTTGGCTATAAATTTGTTATTAAATCCAAGCATAATTTATTTATGTAGAAATATTAAATATCTCAAAAAATGGAATTCACTGCCTTCATATTTCGAAAAGAATTATTTGTTTTGAATTGTAGACAAAGAGATTCAATTTATGAAAATTTGTGCCAAGACTTGACCATCATGTAATTGAGATCACTGTAGTTGGATGGGGGAGAGCTTCTCTCTCCCGAAAACTCTTCCTACGGCTCCCATGACGTCTTAGGTTCTATAATGTTACATATGGGTATTGTGGTATGACATTCGGGTCTATGCGATGAAGAAGAATAAGTCTCATGGTGAAGTAGCGATGTTTGGTGGAATGAGAGTTGACTTCACCCATGGCGGTTTCCATGGTTGAGCACGGTTGCTTCGGCTATGGAGTTTGATGGGTCTCCCTTATTGAGCTCTTAATCCGATCAAGGGTAACCAAGACCTTTCGACGGTTTAGACGCAGATCCATTGTTCGATGCTTGTGCTTGAAGATTCGTTTGTTTTGGGTGATGCTCTTCCACTAGCGTTATCCAAGTATGAGTCTTTTTGTGGCATTGGGCTTTTTCGGATGCACTGAGATTTAGAGTACTGATTTTGTTATATTAAAGCTTCGATGGGTGGAATCATTGCTGGAGTATGATGAGAATGTTGTTTCTCTATTTTGTGCCATTGAGAATAATTTTAGTAATGGCATGGATCTGAGTTTGTCTTGCTTAGATTAGTGTCCTTGGGTTTTGGTTTGGAAATCAAATTTCTCATCGCCTAGATGGATACCACACCGTTCTTTAGTCGGTGCTGGTTTATAAGATGTTTTGATGGTCTCGGTAGGGAGGAATTAGACCCGACGAGGCTTCCGTTGCTCTGGTCCGTTATTGGTCAGGTGTTATGGATGAGCGCAGCTTTGTTTCAAGTAGGGGGGGTGAAGAAGACGAAGTTGGTAGGCCACGCCTCCGATTGTGCGTGGAATGCTTGTTCAGCTGTGCAGGATTGTCGAATCAATGGGCGGCCTTATGGGTTACTGTGATGAAAGCTGGTGCGCGTGAGTACAAATGTATCAGTTTGCTTAGGGAAGAGATGCCGCTAGCAGAGGTGTTGTGGGCCATTTGCGCAACGATTGGGTGTTAAACCATGGGCTATTTGGTGGGGTCCCATCTACCGAACTGTAGTGCTGGTGCTCAGTCCAGTGCTAGTGGCTGCAAAGCTAAGCCTAGATTGAACCTAGTGGGTTCCAAGCGGTGCAAAGTGGGTATGACGATCTGTTTTTGCAGCTTTGGTGTAAACCATGAGCTGTTTACCTGATTACGTGGGTGCATCCTAGCTAAATATGAAAATGGGAATTATGTTTATGATTATGATGATAAGAAAACTGATTTTTAATTTAGTGGTTTATGTTGGTAGAGCCGTTATATGGTTTGGGAGGAGTTCGATTCCTCATCTGTTTAAGCCACGTTGGTTAAAGTGCAGAGACAGGCCCAATGGCGAAGTTGGTTAGGTACTAGCCTTTTGTTTTCAAGCTGAGGTTTTTCTTTAGGGCTATCCTAGATCATGCACCTTAGCGCCACGGTTTGGGAACCAACTTTCTTCGGTCTCCTGAGCCGTTGGGGTTTTGAGGTTTTCTTGGCTATATATTGAAGTTCTTGGACAGGACTTCTGTGGAGTTTTGGGATGGTCATGTATCCTTACCGATGTGAGCTAGGTGTCTATCTTTTCTTTCTTCTCGCTCAGGAAAGCATTCCCCTTCTTGCTCAAGAGAACGTTGCTTATCTGTGATGCTGGGTTTACTTTGGTAGCTCATGTAGGGTTTGGCTTTTACTTTCGAATGAAGGTGTTCCTCATGATTGTTGTTTTAACTAAAGATCTAGCTCTGGTATAGATATTCTACTTATAGATGTTCTTGACTTTATCTTTTTCTCCCATTAGTTGGGGAGCGTAACTATCTCTAAGAGGTTGAATTTACCTTGGTATGAGTTTGTGGTATATTCTTGTCCTTATTCAGATTTTTGATTTTAATTGGTTGACATTTGACTACTATGGGTTGAACTCTTTTGCTCTCTTTCGATTCCTGTGGAAAGTTTGGAGCCTGTAAAAAGCCGAGCTTAGACAAGAATGAGGAGTTAGCATTTCGGTATTGCGTTTCATGTAGTAACTCTTTCGACTTTGTTCCTCAGTTGCTTAGGCTACATGGGTTAGGGTGCAGTTATGGGCCCGATGGCAGAGTTAGTAAGGTGCTTGCCTTCTATCTCCGAGCTAAGGTTTCCTTGAGGCTGTCCTTTCTCCTGCGCCTTAGCGCTGTGGTTTAAGAACCAGCCTTCTCTGGCCTCCTGAGCTGCTGGGGTTTTGAGGTACTATATTGTGGCTCAATGACAGGGCTTCTAAGGAGTTATGGGGTGACCATATATGCCAATTATTTGGGCCTTCTTTATCGCCTTATTGGCATGTTCTAGGTGTCTATCTTTCCCTCCAAGCTAGCTGGGCAAACGTCCGACCAAACGACTGGCCGTCTAGATGGGCAAACAGCCAGTGGGGTGCCTTGAATTTTCTTCTATTTTGTGACTCTGATGTCTTATTCAAATATTCGAGTCACTATGGACGCAATACAGATCAACCAATTATACATATTTGTCTTCTGAAATACTGTTTTGGTAGTGTGGATGGATAGCTAAAATAGAGAATAGTGAATGTATATATAAATAAATGAATAGGCAAAATAGGGAGCGTATTTTTTGTACTTTTGTCTAGCCAAAATGCAAATCTTGGACATACTCTTATCTTTATTTTGGAATTTGTCTAAAGAAACACACAGTCGATAGCTAGAACATGTGTCATCTGTCCTTCGTGAAGGTTTACAATGCCAACAGTGAGAATGCATTCCATTGAAGATGATTTGTTAACAAATAGCATAGAAAGTAAGGCATTGCTCACACATAAAAAGCACAACAGTTCAATTTATCGGTTCCACATATTACTTTTTAAGCTTGAAAGAGACATGAACAAAGATGAAAGAAAAACTTAAAGACTCTCTAACACTTGCCTCGAAAATAATTTTGGACCTACTACACAGTAGTTTTGAAAGCCTCCCTTTGGAAGGCAAAAACTTGTTTGCTTGGTAGGTAAGAATTTCCTTCCTACTTCATCTGTACAGGTCTCAAGGCCACAATCATGGCAGAGGGACTCCATATCTGTTTCCTACAAAACATATGATCATGCATGTTTCAACACTAAACATGTATGTTTTCCACGCAACACATCTCAAAGAACCAATGCCGGTCATCGAAAGTTTTACCTTCATCATCAAGACTTTGGATAGGTCTTCCAACGGGTATGGATGAAGCTTGTAACTTCCATAATTAACGTATGAAACTGCCAATGCTCGAACCTTTTGCATAGTTAACAAAGAAGCAAAAAAGAACACATGTTGAATCAAGGTATTAAAATCATATAAACTATCGGAACTAAAATCGTATAACTCAAATAGTAACCCTATGAAGTACGGATACTTCGAACATGTCGTCGTACGCATATTGGATGCACACCCGAAACGGATACAAAGCTATGGACACTTTTTGAATTTAAATTTTGTTAGGTGGGGTCTAACTTCTGTATGTTTTGAGTACGACATCAATAAGTTTTGGGTACAGCAATGGTACGTAAGTGGGTACTTGAGGCTTATTTGAAATTTTAAAAACTAAAAGTAGATCATAATAAAACAAGTTGCATTTTTTATATAAAAATAAGATGCATTTTTTTATATAAAAGTAAGTTGTAGTAGTAGAAAGTTATTTAAGCTTGTGTTTGGACTAATTTTTTTTAGACTTTTTGGCTTTTTTTATAAAAAAAATAAATGTAAAAAAAGCCAACTTAAGCCAAACCAATAGGCTTTTTTAAAGGCTTTTAAGCAAAAAGTTTCTAAAAAAAGCTAGGCCAAACATAAGCTAAATACCTAACAAGTTAAAAACACATTGTTGATGTATTATATTCTTCAAACGACCAACTAATGCCATTTATCTTTTGTGATCTAGCATCATTTCATTTTCTTTATTCTTTATTTCCCATTTGTTCCTACCAATGGTAACATCTCTTGAATATTGATATTTACTAAAAATAGTTTTGCATTTGATATAAATATAGTATGATACTAAAAAAAATATAAGAGGGAGATTGACTGTCATATCTCAATTGTACCTGTATCTTATTTTTTTAGGTTTATATATATCGACATACCCGTACTGGTACTTGTGTTTCATAGTACTTAACCAATTTAATTGATAAGTATAGAATTGAATATCCAAGTATGCATGAACCATCAAAATTACAAATCTACATAGAGAGTTGTATCTAGGAAAAACATAAGGAGAAAAAAAGAAGAAAACAGGCTCTAGCATCCACTAATAAAGCACAGGAAGATGGTGAACCCCATCAATATCTGCATCCTATAGAACCAAGAAAAGAAAGACAATCTAGGGAGAACAGAAACATTCAATGGAAAGGACTGAACCAGAACATGCTTCTCCACCAGACAGAAACCAATGTCTAGAGATTCTGGATAAGACGTCAAATAATGCATGACGCCCCGACCCTTTTTCCATCATTTGCTTCAAAGAGGGTATATTTTGATAGATAGAGATAGACTGGAACTAAGCAATAAGAACAGAATACCAAAGTGGGAGAAGAAAGAGCCGATTGTGTTCGGACGGTTTCCAGGGTTTATCCTCCTGACTCCCAAACAAGGAAATTTTGTCCAGTTTGCTCTCCCAGCCTCCCGTTTCATTGGATTTCAAATCATTTTGCTTCCCCAGGAGTTTTTTTAATTTGGAGTTTGGCTCGCTCTTGCCCCACAATTTTTTTTTTCATCTTGATCTGATTGAAATATATATATATAATCAAACAAAACCATTGGATTTATTAGTTGACAAGATGACTACTTTATCATATGATTTGAAATCAGACACTAATAGGTGGCCTCTTCTAATCATGTATGAGATGGTATGTTAGTTGTTCGATCAGGGGTTCGCGTTAGCTATGGTGAAGGCCACACTAGCCCATAATATCTTTCAAGTCCCTTTTATAAAATGTAAACAAGGGGTCTAGGAATCTTTGTTACTTTATGGCAGGACAACTACTGGGATATTATTCGTCGTGGCCTCTATTTGCACTCTCACACCATTTATTGTTGTGCTGAACAAGTCCACCCAGAACAACTATTCAAAGAGCCGTCATATAATCGATTGTCTTGTTAGGTCCGTCGCTCCTTTTCTAATTAACTCTGTATTACGTAACCTCTTCCGACTAAACATCATAAAGCCTATAAAATAATGAGCTACTATCATTTCCTCATTATAGATTGTGATCGCCTTCGAACTTGATATATAAATAGATAGAATAGCAGCAAATAGCATCTTTCTAGCCTATATATTCATGGAACTCAATCTCATTTAGAAAGCTTATCTCTATATTTCAGCAACCAAATGGGAAGTGGTTTAGGAAAAGAAAGGACTGATGAATCAGATTCGCTCGCCCAGTGAGAAAGGCCCCAACCCTACCAATCAAGTCAAAATCAAAAAGGAAGAAGAGAACGAAAGGATAAGAGAGCTTTGTATTTTGGTAATTCTCTATGAGTCAATGTTTAACCTTGAATGCTATTAATAGATTCTACAGCAATAGTCTCTCGGACTAGGAAAGTAATAACAAAAATGGCTAACCCAATAACAGATTCCGTAGCTGCTGCCGTTGGAACCAATCAAGCAAATGATTGACCAATCATAGCATCCGAAGAAACGAAAAGTACCAAAAAGTTCGAATCCATAGCTAATTACATTAATTCAATTGGCATTGATATAATAAGAATATTTTGTCTATAAAGGAGGATTCCAGCGCTTGATCATGAGAAAGAGGACAAAAGGGTTCATAGATAGTGACTACGGATGAAGACAAAGACACCATCACAGGGATTTTTGATAAAACTTATGAGATTTTCCTTGAGTCTTCTCTTTAAAAGTGTAAGGGTCTAGGATGGAATTCATATCAAAGAGTCTTAGACTATCCTTTTTCTTGTCTATCCATTCATCATGCGAAGTCAATTCAGCTTTGAAAAATCAATGCCTCTCTATGACCAACAAACGCTTTAGGCCGTGTCTTAAACTCCGGGGCCACACTCTAAATGTCGACCTTAAGTTCCTCGGCTAGGCAACTACTAATCCTTCTTCTCTTCCTTCTCGCCCTTAATTTCTTTTTTTAAAAATCTTTTTTGCCTTCGGCTATTACTGGTTGGCCGTTCGAAATCCAATCAGAATAATCTACTGCCTTAACAAAATAAGACAGCTGAAGAGTGGATGACGTAGGCAAGAATCAACCTCTTTCCGGTGAGATTTTGATGTATTGCAGAATCCGCTTCAATGATTCCACTTCGACCAGTTCTCCAATATAAGGAACGCTTGATTAAGTTACCAGATGGAATGAGGATCTAGAAGATTTTAGTACCGATAGCTATATACTTGATTCGAATAGATACTACCACAGCACCCTCATGATTTCCGTAACTTCTCTCGATTTTAGACGGTCCTAGGTGGAAACCACTTCCCCATGCTATCTTTGGTTGAGATATAGCCATCTATGGATAAGATCAAACCATTCATTCTCATAGGGGAATGATTGGTATGGTGAATGAATAGAAAAGTCAAGGAGTACCATAGGTTGGTTCCAGATTGAGCAATTAAAGTACCATTACTAGTAGCAGTAGAAGAGGAAGTATCAACGGAGAATGAAACGAAGAACGCATTAGTGACCGTTGAAACACCCAAAGCACCAACTGACGATACTAATAATTTCTCTAACGAAAATGGAACATTCAGTTGCGATATTAGCTCATGATAATGCTCAGCCACCCGATCATCCCCGATGACGATATCGTCACCGAGGATAGCATAGCGTGTAAAAGGAACTTCTGGATATAATTAGGCCAATTGAAAGTTTTTGATTCGTCAGTCATTATCATTATAGACGACACTAGCAAAGATTGAGTGACAGAGTGAGACAAACGATGAGTGAGGGCATGCCATGGATAATGAGATGGATTCACTCTTATCAAACCAAACTTAGGGCTTGGTATAGTTGTCCAATGGAAAATCAACACTGTAGAACAAGTGGGTCTCTTGCCTTTAGACGAGAAATTTCAAAAATGTTAAAATTCCCATGAAGGAATGTTATCTTGACATTTAGTTGCTCCAAATGCAAGTCTTCTCCGGCTATAATACTCAACAATGCTCTTATGATAAAAATTTTCACAACAGTTAAAAATATTTTAGTGTAGTCCATCCATGTTGAAACCCTTTGACTACCAACTTTGCCTTGTCTCCTTTTGCTACCATTAGATTCTTCCTTCAGGCCATCAAGTGTCACTTGGCATTGATGCATATGATTTTCATGTTATTGGTACCAATATGCTTGATTTGAACTTGGTAAAGTTTTGTACTGACAAGGGTTTATGAGGTTGCATTGATGTTATTATGTGAAGAACATTGCAATGCCTGTTACTTGGTTAATTCATGTTCACTTAGTAGGTCTTTTGGAGTTTGTAAGTGTCTTTGAACTTAGCAATTTGTGTGCTCTGTTTGACACTTTCGTGCTTGGAACATAAAGGAATCAGAAGTTGACCGAGAACATCAGAAGTTGCCCGAGAACACCACCTAGCTAGCCAACCAGCCGACCGAGTGGCCATTTGGGAGGTCAATCATGCAGCCATCCGAAATCAACTGGTTAGGTTCGTTTTGCATGGAACGTCACTCAATTAGACCTATTGACGCGAATCATAGCCACATTTTCCCTCACCCTCTATATAAATCATCCATTCTGCTCCAATATTTAGAGACTTGACTCCTAAGCTCACTTGTGTAGTCTTGAGCATCCAGAGAGTTAGAGTAAGAGCTTGAGAGAGCTTGAGAGCTTGAGAGAGAGAGAGAGAGAGAGAAGAGAGATTGTGAGAAAGAGAAGATGTTGCTGGAGGAGGGAAACGTTTGATTTCCTAAGAGACAGCTTTGAGGATGTGAGTTGAACTAAGGATGACCGTGAACTTCCACTTCCCCTTCTTTGTTGAACCACCAGAGGTAAACCTTTACTTCTTCTTAGAATCTCATTTTGTGCTTCGGTTCCATCCTTATTACATGTTTCGATTAGAGCATCATGTTGTGAACCTAGTATTCTATGAGCTCAATAAACTCCTTTTCATGCATCCACAGAGCCATGCATGAGTCATGGTGGGACTTGCTATGACTTTAAGAAACCATAAGCTTTGGTTAGAACGTTGACCGGAAACCCCCCTCCTCCCTTGAGTTTAAACGAAGCTTTGCTTGCTTGAGATGTGGTTTTTGAGCTCTCTTAGGCCTCTATTTCACTTACAAGACCTTAAATGTTCATTTTCTAAGCGTGCATAGGACGTTTTTGTGACACCTCGTCCTATAAAAGTGTATTTCCCGTTACTTTTTGTTATTTTGTTGGCTAAAGGGTAGTTTAGTCTTTTAATTCTAATTAAGGTTTAAGTTTTGCTTTATATATATTTTGTAGCTTTATCTTTTGTTGTTAAGCCTTTGATTATTGTAATAATAGTTTTCCTTTCATCTTCTATTTTGCTAACATAATATCAAAGCCAAGTTAACCCTAGCCGCCGCCGCAGCCATCGTGCCAACCCTAGCGCTGCCGCAAACTAGCCGCACTATATTCGTCAAACCCTAGCCATTGCCACCTGTCGTACCTTCATCGTTCTTCCTCATTCTTCAAACCACGAACGAGTCGAATCTCATCGCAACACTAGCCCTAGCATCCTCATCGCAACCCATCACGATTAAGAAACCATAGCCTCTTCGCAACCTCAAAGTCCTAGATCAATGACCGTTGATCACCAAACATCTACTGCCGACCTCTCCTCTTGACTTGCCGACCGTCGACGAGTCTGATCGTCAACCTCCTAAGTAGTAGCGACCAAAATCGAGGTTATCAAACCTCTGTTTTGCACCTCCGACCACCGGCGACTTCACTAGACTCTTCCATCAATGCCGGCGACCTCGCTGGACTCTTCTGTCAAAGTCAGAAACCTCGCCAGACTCCTCCATCAACGCCGATAACCTGCTTTTCTGTCGGAGAATATCCCAGGTGTCCTAAACTCCTTGTTTGGCATTTAGTATTTGTTGTTGGTTCTATGTTTTGGATTTTAGCCTCTATTCGGTGTGCAATAGATTTTGTCCCTTTGGTTCGGGTTATTTGGCCATTGGTTTGCTTGCAAAACCTCTTTGGCTCCCGATATTTTGACTCATTACCACGAGATTTTGATACTTCTGCTTTGTGACTTGTTGGATGATCAAATTGCAAACTATTGGTATTAGGTTGCATTGAGAATAATTAGCATCGGACATAAGTTTTTGGTATGAGAATTTTGATACAATTTTTTTCATGAATTTTGGCATACGATTTGGGTTTTCTTGCCTTTCATTGGTGCTCCACTTTCTTTAGTGCAGTCTCTGTTTAAGCAGTTACAGATGATGCAGGTATCCTTTAGGCTCCACTCTCATGCATCTGCTATAACTACGTCCTCTTCAGGTTTGCATAGTTCTTATCTTGCCGGTGCTTCCCTCAATACTTGGATATTTGATTCCGGTTCTTCTCATCATATGACACCTAATTTGTCTTTAGTCTTAGTCGTTGTACTTCTCCCTCTTCTCTAATCACTATTTTTATTGCCAATGGTGCTTCTATGCAAATTCTTTCTATTGGCTCTATTATTCCATGTTCATCCTCTTCATAATCAATATCTAATGTCTTTTATGTGCCTCAGTTAACTATTAATTTATTAACTATTAGCCAGCTTTCAGATTCTAGTTTTGATGATGTGTTTTTTTCCTCTGGTTGTGTTGTTCAGGATCGGAAGTCTCAGAAACAGGTTGGGAACGGGTGTAGGTTGGCGATTTATGTGTTGGAAAGTTTGCATCTCCCATTGGATTTCTCCTCTTCATCTTTACCTTCTTTTTCTTTAGATCAACATTCTTCTTTTTACTTTTGGCATTCTAGGTTAGATCATCTGTCTAGTAAAAGTCTAAAACAGCTAGTTTATTCTGGTTGCTTGGGTAATGTGTCTGCTAGTGACATTTCTGAATGTAATAGTTGTAAACTTGCAAAAAAGTCAGCACTACCATTTCCTATCAGTACTTCGCTCTCTACATCTCCTTCTGTGAAGCACGGGTACTCCGAAAATAGTGTTGTACACGCACCGGGTACGGGTACGGGTGCAGCACAGGTACGTACCGGGTACGATGAGAAAGTATAAGGCACTTTCAAATTGTCTGGTACGGCACCGGTACGTTTTTGGTATGCCATTGGTACGTTTTGGGTACTACGACAGTGGTGCGTTTTGGGCACGTGACTAGATATATTGAGACTTATATTAAGTGTTTAAAAATTAAAGTATTACAGTAAATAATATATTGCCTCTTTTGATATAAAGATAAATTTGAGTATTAAAAAACATAATTTAGATTCTTTAATTTAATAAAAATGTTATTTTAAATTTGTGTGAGCAAATACATCTTCTGATACTTTCACTTAGGGTTTGCGACTGTAGAAAATTTCCTTCAACCAATACGGTTACCATAGCAATTGTCGTTCAGCCCAACAAGTATTCGTCATTTGTAGACCCAATTAGCAATTGCTAAAGATACCGCCTTGGGATGACAATACTTATATGATCTAACATCTATTTTTTCTTTCATAAGCAAAAAATAATCTTGTATTTAGCATATATGTAATATAATGCTAAAAGGTACAAAAAATAAATAAATTTACCGCCGTACCACAGGCGTACTTGTTCCCTATGTTTTTAAATTTCATCGTATTGGCATACTCGTATTGTACTGTACCCGTGCACGCGCCCGTGCTTCATAGATCTCTTTTCTCTCTTGTTCATACTGATGTAGGGTCCTTCTCACATTGCAACAAAAGGTGGGTCAATGTATTATGTTTCCTTCATTGATAATTATAGTCGATTTTGTTGGGTGTATTTGATGTCTCACAAATCAAATTTCTTCCGTATTTATCACACATTTCACTCTATGGTTCACACCCAATTTTCTACAACTATCAAGACCCTTCGTTCTGATTTGGGTGGAGAATATTTTCTTACTGAATTCATTGATTTTTTAGCTGCATCTATCACTATTTATCAATCTTCATGTTCTAACACTCCTCACAAAATGGTAGAGTTGAAAGAAAATATCGGCACATCCTTGACATAACTCGCTCCCTTCTTCTTTCCTCATCTGTCCCTGCCACTTTCTAGGAACAAGTAATTCTTACTGTAGTGTATCTTCTTAATCGCATGCCTATACCTCTTCTTTCTGGCATTTCTCCTTATGAAAAATTGATGGGTCACACTCCCAATTACTCTTTGTTACGTGTTTTTGGTTGTGTTTGCTTTGTCCTTTTTGTCAAAAGAGAGTGGAATAAACTTAGTGCTCGTTCCGCTCTCTGTCTTCTTGGGTTATGGTATTCAACAAAAAGGGTATCGGTGTTATGATCTTGTATCTAAACGCCTTTATGTCTCTCGTTATGTTGTGATTTTAGAGCGTCTCTCATATTTTATTCTACCATCCAAATATGCCCATGTTCCTAAAGAGGATCTAATTGCTATTGATCCTTTCCCAAATGATGTGTCTTCCGATGAGTTTACTCGTACTCTTGATGTTTTTAAACTTCCTTCTCAGTCTTGTCCTTCCGTTATTTCATCTCTCCCATTAATCTATTCTCGTAGGTTGCCTCCCCCTTCTCAACCCATATCCACTAGTTCCGACACAGTTCCCCCGGTTTCTGTGGATCTTGATCCCCATAAACAGTGCTTCCCTTTGCCTACTCGTACTCCGCCGATAAGACTTCTTTATTCTAATACTTGCTTTTAGCCTTCTTATCGTGCTTTTTTATCTATTATCCATACTTACTTTGCATCTCAATCCTATAAATAAGCCTGTATTGATCCAAACTGGATTATGCCATGTAAGAAGAATTAACTGCTCTTCAGAAGACTCGTACTTGGGATTTGGTTCCACTGCCTGGCGGTAAAAACCTTATTAGATGCAAGTAATTTGCAAAGTTAAAACTCATTTTAATGGTTCTCTAAAGCATTATAAGGCCAGATTAGTTGTCAATTTTTTTTTTCGGAGTATGGAATTGATTATGAGAAAATTTTTGCACCTGTGGCTAAGATGACTACAGTTTGTACTTTGATTTTTGTTGCTGCTATTCGTCAATGGCCTCTTTTCCAGCTAGATGCCAAGAATACATTTTTCAATGGGCATCTTAGTGAGGAAGTTTATATACGTCCTCCTCCAGGCCTTCCGCATCCACTTGGTTCTGTATGTCTTCTTCGTCGTGCCCTTTATGGCTTAAAGCAGTCTCCTCGTGCCTAGTATGGACGCTTTCAGTTGACTATTACCCAAATTGGTTTCACTCAAAGTCCTCAAGATTCTGCCCTTTTTATCCACCACACTACAGCTAGGATAGTTGTTTTGTCATTATATGTGGATAACATGATTATCATTGATTTTGATTCTGCTGCTATCTCTGAAATGAAACAGCATTTGTTTCGTACATTTGAAATGAAAGATTTGGGTCCTTTATAATACTTTCTTTGTATAGAGATTACTTCTTCCCCCACAGGCTATCACTTATCTCAACCAAAATATGCAAATGAGGTAATCCATTATGCTCACCTCACTGATGATAAAGTTGTGGATACTCCCATTGAGTTGCATACTAAATTCTCTCCTTTTGATGGCGTTCTTCTTGAGGATCCCATTATCCATCGAGAGCGAGTTAGATGTCTTCTTTATCTTACTGTGACTCATCCTAATATTGCGTATGTCGTTCATGTGGTCAGTCAATTTGTCTCTACTTCTCGCTCTACTCATTGGGCAGCTCTGCTTCACATTCTGCATTATGTTCGTGATACTATTTCTCATAACCTATTCTTGTCTTCGTCTTCATCATTGATTCTTTGGGCTTATACGGATGCTGATTGGGCTGGTGATATATCTGATCGCAAGTCTACCACTGACTTTTGTGTATTTCTTGGTAACTCATTTCTTAAAAAAGTAAAAAATAGTATGTCATTGCTCGTTCTAGTGTTGAACCGGAATATCATGCCATGGCTCATGTTACTGTTGAGAATGTTTGGCTCTGCTGGCTCCTCTCTTATTTTGGTGTCTCTCTCTTTTCTCCTACTTCTCTCTACTGTGATAATAAGAGTGCAATCCAGATGGCTCATAACTCTGTCTTCCATGAACGTACAAAGCGTATAGAGATTAATTGTTACTTTGTTCGTCAGCATCTTCAGCTTGGTACTATTGCTATCCCCTTCGTCTCCTCGTTATTGCAGCTTACCGATTTCTTCACCGAGACTCACATTTCGGCTCGTTTCTGATTCCTTCTTGACAAACTCTCACTGTTCACCGGGATTGCATCATGAGTTTGAGGGAGGTGAGTGTATTTTCAGTTATTTTGTTATTTTGTTAGCTAAAGGGTAGTTTAGTCTTTTAAGACTAATTAGGATTTAAGTTTTGCTTTATATATATTTTTAACTTTATCTTTTGTTATTAAGCCTTTTATTATTGTAATAACAATTTCTCTTTCATCTTCTATTTTGCTAACAAAGCCTAAATTCTTTAAAATTTGGTGTTTAAAGAAGTTAAATCTTCTGTGATACCCCTCCCAAGCCTTGCATGTGTTGACATTACGGTTGGAGGTGTTGATTTTAGTAGACCCAAAGCCATTACAATAGCTAAACTTACAAAATGGAAGCAATGGTCGACTGGCTTGGCCCACAAAGCCTTTTTTGCCCACTGGCCCGAGAACCCTGAAACCATACCTTTTGGATATTTTCGACATTATTTTGTAGTCTAAGTCGTGTCAATGCATGTTTTTGTGTAGGTTGATATTAATTGGATTTAAAGCAACCGAGTTGAGTGTATACTCTAGCTACATGAGCTTTTCAAAGCCTTTATACTTGATTTTTGTTTAAAGAATTTACTGTATAAGTATATTGTTATGCTCAAGTTATGATTCCATAACTCCTTTATTTTGTATAAGAACGAAATTATGAAAATCATTTACGATTAATCGAAAATCTAGGGAACCATGGAAAATTGTTGAAGTATTGAGACCTATATGATATTAGTTTCATAATTTGATAAGATTGGATGGTGTGTCCCTAGGTCATCCCAAAAATCTAGAGAAACGTGAAATCGCCTAGTCGAAATATGCAAATATAAGGGTGAATATGGGTATGAACCTAGATATCTCGTCATTATGAGGAGTCGCTCCCCTGTATGTTATGAACTGTTGGACGATACACCCTAGATATCAATTTATGACTGGAAGATGCTATGCAACAGGTCCACATCACCAACAGAAAAGTGGTGGACCCACTAAATACACCAACAATTGTAAAATTAGAGAACCAGGTGGACTTGCTCCAAGAACATTGAATAATTGCTCGTATGTATGATATGCTCAATTTACATTCTGATATAATATGCTCAGTTCAATTATGATTTCGTTTTACAATCAGTATTACTTCAGTTTATTAGTCTTAAACTCTATTTAATCGTACAAATTTTCTTGTGACTATGAAATATTTCAAAACCATGGTTTACCTACTTGTAATCTTAGTATACATTTCAGACGAGTTTTGGCTAACAAATTTTTTAACTAGTTTCAAAGCATTGAGAAACTTTAGGACGAAGGTCCTACCCATGATTAAAGAAGCTATAATAGTTTTCTGTTATGTCATTGTTTTGAACAGACTTAAGTTATGTTGATCATACTTATGTGAAACTTGTATTAGCCTTGCATGAACATGGAAGCTCTAGTAATCAGCTCTGGATGAATCAGATATTTTACCAAACATAAAATGATATTCTGAGATGGTATGATATTCTGCTATTTGTCACTCTGTTTAATAGTTTATTTCTGCAGTTCTAATCTATACAGTTAGGCAGTGGGTGATGCAAGTCAATGGCCGGTCATAACACCTGTGGGGCCCACCAGGGATTGGGTGGTAACACAAGGGATGGGCAAAGATATAAACAATTTTACAAACACACACGCACAGAGAGAGAGAGAGAGAGAGAGAGAGAGAGAAAACCACCTCACTAATGTAAGGTTCAATTATGATATATTGCAGATAGGATGCCTCAGCTGCTATACCATAGATGAAGCACTTGTAATTGCCCATACGATAGTATCTGCCCCAATGTTTAAGCAAACATATAAAATCAGGAACTGTTACATATAGAAAACAAAACCACCCTTAAATCAATACATTAGGGCAAACATTAACAGACAAACAAAGCAGTAATACAATAATAGCAGCGCATCAGCCAATAATGAACATAAAGTTACCTTAAGACTCTTCGGGCAAAATGCATCTCCTTCGATTTTATAATGGGAGAAGAAGAATGACGAAACCACAAAGACAGTGACTCCCCCTGCCAATACAGAGCAGACATATTAGGGAATTCAGGACCTTGCACAAGACTGCAAATAACAATGAACAACCAGAATTAACCACATAAATGAATGAAGAGCAGAACCATTGGTTTTCTGTCAGAGCCAAGATGAAGCAGCACGTAAAGTGAACGATATTCAGCTTCGTTCTCAAAAATGGACTGGAAATGTCGATTTGCATCGTAAAGATGATATAAAGAGCTCAGAACCTTTATAAGCTGCTCCATGTTGAGGTAATGCATTGAAGAAAAATTTGGACTGCCACTACAGTTTCGAAGCTTGTGGTCGGATATGACATGAAACTTAACCTGTATAGTGCAATATATTGTCACTCTATAGTCCTTAAATGTTCAAAGTCGAAGTACAAATTTTTTTTTTAAAAAAAAAGGCAAACACATAAAAAAGTTTAATACAGCGTTATGGCATGAAAATTCAAATATGACATGATTTTCAGAGATGGTGTTTGGTGATGGCCAATACAGGTTTACCTCAAAACAATTTGCACAATTTTTAACACCAACTCACCAAGAAAAGGGCAAAAGGGGCCTCATGAGAATTTACTACGGAATGCACAAAGTATAAACAAAACAGGGTAGAGCATTCCCTCAGATAGAAAAGCTGCAACTTGTGTCATGCAGATTAGCTTAAAAAGCATCATATATGCAGTTCAGTCATTGTATAAAACATAAAAATAATAAAATAATAAACAAATAGACTGTTTTGAAGGAACAAAAACATGTATTAAGAATTGGAAGTAAACATGTAGAAGAAACCAAAAAAAAAATACGGATAGGAAAATGCACACACACAAACAAAATCCACCAAAAAATATGAAACGCCACGTGGAAGACCCGGATGAGAAGCAATCTTATGGAAAATTCATGATATGATCACCACAGTTGAATTGTAAAAAAGTGATTTAGGGTTGAGAGGAGAAAAAACGGTAGAATGACACAGAGATTCTAATTGAGAATAAGAGTAAGAATCAAGAGACTCAAAAATAGTCTCAACACCCCACAACATATATATATATATATATATATATATATATGAGTCATACATAGATAATTACAAAACTCTAACACTCCACCTAAAGTTGAAGCATAAAGATCAAGCATGTCCAGCTCGGAAAGAAATCTCTGAAACGAAGAACAAGCCAACAGTTTGGTGAGAACATCAGCCAATTGATTATCTAAGGGAACAAAGGGAGTGGCAATTTGCTTCATCAACAATAAATTTCGAATAAAGTGACAGTCAACCTTAATATGCTTGGTACGCTCATGGAACACTGGATTATTAGTAATAAATATGGTTGCTTGATTATCACAAAACATCTCCATAGAAGAGAAAACGTGATGCCAAAATCTTGAAAGGGAGAACGGACCTATAACATTTCAAAGGCAGTATAAGCCATAGGACGATACTCGGCTTCAGTACTTGAATGGGCAACACCAATATGTTTCTTAGTACGCCAAGTAACAAGATTACCGCCAACAAAGGTACAATAACCAGATGTAGACCGTCTATCAAGTCAACTACCAGTCCAATCAGCATCACTAAAGACAATGACAGACAAATGATCCAAAGAACGATATAACAATCCACGACCCGAGACACATTTCAAGTAGCGAAGAATACGAAAAACAACATCAAAGTGCGGCTAACGAGGAGTATACATAAAATGACTAACAACACCAACAGCATAGGTGATATCAGGACGAGTAGCCGTGAGATAGATTAACTTCCCAACAAGTCGCCGATAACGACCAACATCTAGAAATAGTTCTCTTTGTTCAGCATCGAGCTTAACAATAGAATCCATAGGTGTATCAATCGAACAAGCACCGAACAACCCAGACTCAGAGAGAAGATCAAGAATATACTTACGTTAAGATAAAGAGATCCCTCGAGAAGAGTGGGCAGCCTCAATCCCAAAAAAGTAACAGAGAATGCTTAAGTCTTTTGTATGAAAATAGTGAGCCAAATGTTGTTTTAAGACAGCTGTACCTGTAGACTCATCACCAGAAATAATGATACCATCAACATACACAATTAGCACAATAGTACCAGCAAAAGAATGATGAACAAAGACTAAATGATCAAATGTGGAATGCCGAAAACCATAACCAATTACAACATAACTAAAGCGATCAAACCAGGTACGAGGTGATTGCTTCAAACCATATAGGGTCTTACATAAGCGACAAACAAGGTGCTCACTGCTAGGCACAACATAGTTAGGGGGCTGATCCATATAGACCTCCTCCTGAAGATCACCGTGAAGAAAAGCATTCTTAATGTTAAGCTAATATAATGGCCAAGGACCACAAACAACAATGGATAGAAGGATTTGAACAGAATTAAGGCGAGTCATAAGAGAAAAAGTTAACAAATAATCAACGTCGTAGGTTTAAGTATAGCCCTTAGCAATCAAGCGCACCTAAAAACGCTCAACAGAACCATCCGGGAGATACTTGACGGTATGGACCCAACGACACCCCACCGAATGTTTTTCATGCAAGAGAGCGATAAGCTCTCAAGTTTGATTATTATAAAAAGCATGCATTTCCTCATCCATATCACGTTTCTAGGCAAATAGAGACATAGCCTGTTTATAAGAGATAAGAATAGGAATGGAAGACAACGTAGAAGTAAAAGCATGAAGAAAAAATGATAAACGATCATAAGACACAAAGTGAGCAATAGGATGTTGGGTGCATGTACGTTTACCTCGACGCAAAGCAATCGGTAAATCATAGAACTATAAGGAGAAAATGAGAGAGGAACCTCTACTGGAGAAGATGAAGAGTTCAGGCCTTACGAGACGAGGGGCCTATCTTGAGATCGTTAATAAATCTACAAAGGCGGGTGACAAGGGGAAGAGGGTGACATAGGAAGAGGAAGAGTCGGAGAAGAGAAAGACTCCCCATCACGACAGCAGATGAGATAAGAAGAAAGGTGATTATTACCTGAGGAAGTAAGGAAAGGAGTGAACTCAAAAAATGTCACATCAGCACTCACATAGTATCGTCGAGACTTTGGATGATTACACCGATATCCTTTTTGAGTAAGAGAGTATCCGAGAAAGACACACTTACAGGCCCGACGGAATAATTTATCAATACTGGGCATCAAGCACATGCACAAAGGCAGTACAACCAAAAACACGAGTGAGGGAAAAAGGTGGAGAGATCAGATATAACAAGGAGAAAGGGGACTGGCGATTGAGAACAATGGAAGGCATGCGATTGATTAAATAACAAGCAGTAAGGACAGTATCACTCTAAAAGTGTCTCGGTACTTGGACATGAAACAATAAGGTACGAGCATCATCTAACAAATGACAGTGTTTGCATTTAACAACGCCATTTTATTGTGACGTGTGAGCACAAGCCGTGTGATGAATACCACGATCGACACAAAAGGAAGCAATAATAGACTGCATATATTCTAACACGTTATCAGATCAAATAACTTTAATGCGCTTTTCAAATTAAGTAAAAATTTCATTATAGAATGTAGAGAGAGCATGAGGCAATTCGGACTGGTGTTTCAACAAAAAGAGTCCAGTCATAAGAAAATAGTCATCAACAAAGATTAAAAAAAAAGGATTATCCACAAGTACTTGGAGTTTGAGGACCCCAGATGTCCATATGGACAACATCAAAGGACTCGGACTGATGATGATGGCTACGACTGGGAAAAGAATTACGGTGATGCTTGTCTAATTGACACGCTTCACACTCAAAACTAGACATAGGAGGTAAGTTGGAGATGGCCAACTTAAGCTTAGCCATCGAAGGATGGCCTAAGCGAAAGTGCCACTGAAGAGGAGAAATGATAGCATTTAAGGCTGATGAAATATGGGAAGGATAACCAGAATCAACGTCAAGATAATAGAGCCCGTTCTTCTCATGCTCCAAAGTAATCATCTTCTTGGTTTTGAGGTCCTGAAAGACACAAGGAGTAGGAGAAAAAGTTACAGAGTAGCGTAGAGGTTTTGTGAATTGACTAACCGACAGTAAGTTAAAAGAAAAATCAAGAATATAGAGACTAGAAGATAAGGCCAAAGAAGAAGAGGAACGAAGGATACCTTGCCCGTGAACATGTCGAGATGAGCTATCAGTTAAGACTATATGATGCTTAATAGGAATCAAATGAGAGAAAAGAGACGGATTACCAAACATATAAGAACTTGCGCCTGAATCGACGATCCAAGATGAAGAGGTCAGAGCCGCACATGTAATACTACCTGAATTAGCTAAAGTAGTAGTAGAAAAGGGAGGCAGAACATCACACAAGGTCCGAACAAGCTAGCTAAGATGAATCTGGAGAGTATCATGAGAACTAAAAGAAGTCTTTACTTCAGCTATATTAGATCAAGTCAGAGGAAGAAGGCTAAATCCAAACACAACCAAACAAGAACAAATTACGAAATTAGATCTGATCAGAATAACTCAACAGAGCAAAATCGAACTACAAAAGGAAGAAGCAAAGGAAGCGGCCTTCGAAAAACCAGTAGAAAGCCAAATCGAATCGCAGAAGAGACAAAACGAGCCGAACAATCAAGCCTCTATCAAAAACAAGCAACAGAAGAACAAACCAAGGAGGAGCCAACTGTTCAATCGTTCAAAGATGAACCCAAACACAAAGATTCCCCAAATCGATCACAAATCAGACCTACAAATGAAGAATTGGCACCTATAGAAAGATCTTAGACCATCAGAAAGCAAGTCGCGAGTTCCAGGTCGAAGCTAGGATTTTGCAAGTCACTCAAATCAACTAGAAACCTTTTAAATCATCAAATCGAGCACCAATCCGTCCCAAGGCAAACCTTCTTCAATGGAGTTCGAATCAACCAATCGATGCCCAATGAGACTTGTACAGATGATTTCAGTACTCCTAGAAGAGATCTCAACAATTGAGATCCAGATCTAGAGCTCCAACAAACAAATCACGATCAAGGATTTTGAAAAATCCAAAAAACATTGAATAAATCAAAAGAACCATCTGATAGCTTCAAAAAATTTCAAAAAAACCACCATAAATCTCAGAGAGTGCCAACGAGTCGATTTGAGTAAACGATGGCAACATTGATCCGTACGTATGACACCATGATCATGTCATCGCATAGAGGTTGACATCAGCCTTTCTTATTTGCCCCATATCGAGTTTTAGATGCTCCCGACGTGTTCTAGAGTTAGATTGGAATGCTCTGATGCCAAGTTAAATTGTAAAAAGTGATTTAGGGTTACGGGGAGAGAAGAAGGTAGAACGACAAAGAGATTTTAATTGAGAACTAGGATGAGAA
>JAULJZ010166242.1:0-25434 GCA_032270985.1 Heliamphora pulchella | reverse complement strand
ATTAAATTTAATTACTGACAATTTAATTTAATCGGTATCTTGATATTTCTTAAACCCTTCCACTTAACTTATTTGACTGCTGGATAATCAAATCCACTTGTAGTATTTGGCCCGGTCAAAACTTATAAGCTTCCTTAACGGGGTATCGTCAATCCGATCTTTCGGGACTTGAATTCCATTAATAATTAATATTTTCCATATAAATAATACAACTATCCAACTCACTAGGAATATAGACCCATAAAAGATTACACCCTCTAATGAATCAAAACAACGAATATTAAATATATGCAAATCAATAATTATTTTAGGATTAAGAGGATAATTATTATTCATAATAACTTTGGGTGCGAATTAATTTATATAGTCAATAAAAAATTAATTACCCCAATTGTTCCATTCAATACACACAAAGTGTACTAGCACAGTGAGTCGAAACAATAGACGATGCTATTATCTGTTTCCCGTAACCAAGACAGGCCTACTAAAACTCTGTGTTATAGTCGTACCGATGGTATGTCCATTTTTATCTAAACTGTGAACATAAAACTTAAATTTTGCAAAAATCTAAAATCTGATCTTTTGTGTACAAGTCGTACTCTACACACCAGATTAAATACTATACAGAATATCGGATATCCATGCATAATATTAAAGAAATGATATACATATATTGCTCATAAAGATTCTCATAAAATAGAAAATTAATTTTATTAAAAATTATAATTACATACTAAAAACATGATTTTTAGTTTACCAACCCTAACACCCTTACCCATTCACGTAAACCGTCCCCCATCTCTTCTCTTCTTCTTCATTTGGTTATCTTGGAGAACTCTGGTCAACCCTAAAATCCTAACCCTTCTCCACCCAAAATAGTGAAATTAGAAGCATGATTGGAGGCAATCAAGCAAAAAGCTAAAGCTTTGGAGCCAAAGGAGAGTAATTGAAGCTTCGGGGAGCACAACTAAGGAGTGCTAAAAATCCTAGGAGGAGATTTTGGCCAAATCTCTAGGCGTCATCGTTACTCAAGGTAGGATTTAGACTAATTTAGGTGGAATTCCTTGATTTATATTGAATCTTGTGAAATTAAATGAATATCTAAGATAACCCCAAGTTTTTCTTTGTTGAAAGTAAGAACCTCAACCATAAATATGAGTTTGTGTGGTTAATATTGTGGAGATATGAACTCTAACATGATACATGAATGTCCATCTGATATATAGAATCTTTGAATTCTATTATGAGTTAAATTTGATGAATCAACCTTGAAACCGAAGGTTTGATGAAAATCTAGAGATTTTGTTATGCTTTGGTTTGTTCAATTAAATTCATAAACATGGGAAGAAGATTATTTCATGTTGATATCATGTAAGTAATTGGTGTATGAGAACTTATTTTGAGATAAAGTGTAGTTAAATCTTTTTAAACTTCATGCTGAGAGAACTTAAATGGTTCCTACACTTAGTAATTGATAACTTATACGAAATTCTTGGTTCATTCTTGGGGGTAAAGACTTGGGTGATTTTGTAGCGATCCAGCACGTTTTAAATTAATCAATTAAATTAACATAACTAATCTTACAGAGAGGATACTTGAAGATTAATATTGCAAGCCTCATATGATTGGCATGCGTTGAAACCCTGGCAAATTAGTTAGCGATTTATTTTCTGTAGTCAAAAAATTATATTTACTTGACTTGAATTTAATTTGGGTTAAGTGGGGGGAATTAAAGAGATATGGATTTAAATTTTTCTTGAGGTAAAGTGGAGGCTCAAGGGAGGCATTTTTTTTTCGATACATAGGTGTGAGAATTATGTGCTTTTTTATAAGAATAGTATGTGGGTTATATATATATATATATGTGTGTGTGTGTGTGTGTGTGTGTGTGTGTGTGTGTAAGAATAATAAAACAAAGAAAAGAAAAAAGAAGGAATTCTCTAAAAGAATGGAGAGAAAGAGACTCAAAAGAATTAAAGAGGACCAAACACCCCTACCTGTGGACACCCTCTCCCTCTCTCCCTCCCGTCGCCTTCTCCTTTTCTCCGATTCGGTTTCAATGGAGGAAAATCAAGTTCTGTGAGATGAAGGAAAGTTTTGGGAAGAACGAGAAGTGGTGGCTGCCACCACCACCGCAACACCTTTTTCTTTTCCCCACCAATGGCTACCTATGACCCCCGTCACCGATCTCCACCACCATTGTCACCAGCCAGCAACGACACCGACTCCACCACCACACCCGATCTGTTACGCTCCAAACACCAGAGTCACACGAAAGCCCACCCAAACACCTATTTAAGAAAAATAAGTTTTCACAGTTGGAAATCAAAATACAACATTGGATAAAAGATTCCCAAGTTCAACTCTCATAAAACTGTAACATGTATTCTCATACATGAATAATCATATCGCCCAAAGGCATACAAAACGAACTCAAACAGGCGTCACATGTAAAAGTACATGTCTGAAAAAGAAAAAACTACAGTAAGTCTTCCATCACCTCTGCAACTAGGTCACTCCACGTGCTCACCTGAAAAAGGTTTTACAGTAGAAATCCCATACTGTGAGTCGAAACCCAATAGAAAATAGACTATAAACTGTAATACAAGTCATGCATTCATATGGTAGGAGCGAACTCGACCACAAAAGCCCAAAACAGGTTTTCTTCTCGAAAATCATCAATTTTTTACATCCTTGAAACTATACATATAACCTGACAGATATCATGCCAAAGTTAAGGGAAAACAGTAAATCGCAGCATTCTCCACTCGGGACACGCAGCCGAGGAGACACGATAAAATGTAATCCTATGTACTGACTCTGCCGCACAGACAAAGGTAACAACTATAAACTCTCATCCATTACCCCGTACCCTCAGGTTAAGTAATGACAAGTTCTATACGGAGTTACGACAACGACACCATTAACGGAGGCAACCGAATCACTCAATTTACGGGACCTAAGCCCGAGGGTACAGAGCACCCACACTCAATTTATGGGGCCTGAGCCCGAGGGTACAGAGCACCCACACTCAATTTACGGGGACTAACCCGAAGGTACAGAGCACCTATACTGTGCACATTTTTAGACTTACACCGAGGAGCAATAGAAGCCCAACTCAATAATACCCACTGTCACGGTACATCTATGGAAAACATTTCAAAACCAACTCGCAAAAAAGATATACAACACATGTATATAAAGGAATCCAATCCATGAACTATGGAGATCAATCAAAACATGTAAAAACATGATTTTCCCCCAATCTTTTAGAAGTTGAGACTCAACCCCAAAGGCTAGCTCCAAACCTTCACAAATACGTTTGCAAAGTTTTCCCAAGACTTTGTGTCACACCCCAAACTCCGGGTCATGCGAAAAGCCATCGAACAACCACCAACACCAGATTTATGAAAATATAGGTTTTCATACATTTCAAATCCACCTGTTGAAACTAATAGAATACCCAAAATGTATCTCTTATAAACAAAAGACATACAGTTCCAACAGGCATACAGTATATCGCCTTAAGGCGTACAAAACATGCCTTCAGGAACAGGCATACCAAAAAGGGAAAACTACTAAAAGTCTTCCATCATCATCATCACGGGCAATACAAGATCTACTCAAGATCATCCTCTATGTCATCACCTGAAAATGGTTTTATACAAAAAATCCCACCCGTGAGCCAAAATCGAATAGAAATAGACTATAAAGCCGTAAGCAGGCAAGATATGCAATCATAAGCATACAGGCTCAATCACAGGAGCCAAAAAGGTTTTCCTAACCAAAAATCACAAATTTTCCATTTCTCAAAACTATGCATATCATATAGTGGGAGCTAACTCTACCACAAAGCTGAAAAAGTTTTACATCATAAAACCTCAAGTTTTTTCCTATACTTCCAAAATAGTTTTCCCTCCACAACCAATTATTTAAACAATGCAAAACACGTTTTACAGTTGAAGGAAAACAATAACCAAAACATTACTTTCCCACTCGGATCACACACCGAGAAAAGACAAAATATTTTTCACCCGGAACACACACAACCGAGGAAAATAAAATAGTAAGCTGTAGTAAAATAGTATGCTCCACTCAGACCACACCGCCGAGGAGAAAGACAAAACCATATCCACTCAGAACACGCAGCCGAGGATAAACAAATGATTCATATGTACCGACTCTATCACAAGGGGATAGAGGTAATAACTATAGACTCCTGCCTATTAGCTAGTTCCAACGTCTCTCAAGACCTGCTAGGTAATGCCAAGTTCTATACGGAGTACCATAACGAATCACTTAGTTTACGGGCGACCACCCAAGGGCACTAAGCACCCTGCCGTCTCAGTTTACGGGGACTAACCCGAAGGCCCTGAGTACCTACGCTGCGCACGTTTCCAGACTTATACCGAGGGCAACTCGTGCCAAATACCCACTATCCCGGTATATCTAGAGAATCATTTCAAAAAAATCGAATAGTAGCTCAACTACAAAAAACATTTCCATGAAAACAGTTATATATCAACATGTGTAAAAAGGGATCCAACATCCATCAACATGGAGATCCATAAGCATGTAAAACATACCCCCAAAACGTTTTAAAAGTTGAGACTCAACCCCAAAGGTTAGCTCCAAACCTCCAAAACATAAAATACCGAGATTTTCACAAAATCCATCATTTTTCACCGTTTTCAAGAACACCCTTTGAAAACCATAAAACCACACACCTCATAATTCCATCGGATAAACATCCCACGATGAAAGCCAGAGCCAAAAACACCAAAATCTCAAAACTGTTCAGACCGCACGACACACTGCCCGACACACCGCTCGAGCGATCTCAAACCAATCTCGGGAAATGGAAGAACAGCGGTACATTTTTGTTGCAAAAGTTTGATTTAAACCCCAAACCAAGATTTCAACCACAAAATTTTATACCCAAGAGTGTACATCAACCCAAAACAACCATAAGCCTCGATATAAACAACAAAAACCCGAAAAGGATTCTCAAAATCTGATTTTCTCCAACCGAAACAACGAAAAATGGTTTTATACCAAAAATCCAATTTCTCGAACATAAACACCCATTTTGAAAAACTATGAACGTCTACGAGTTCATATCATGTAATAAACCAACTAAAAGCGAACAACATGCTTTTAATCCAAACAACGCGGTTTAAACATGAAAAACAACCTTAAAAGCGTCTTCAAGCAAAATTATTCGGTGAAAACACCCATAATTGCATATAACACTATTAAACATCCATACAGTCTATAATCCTACCTCATAGGGTCACAAACCTGAAGCTTTACCAACCGGTGAAAAGCCAAAGCTGTCGAAACACAATTTCATTCGGATGAAAGTGAAGCCCACGGCGAGTACATCAAGGATCTGCCTTCCAATCACCAAAATCCAAGCCCAAACACACTCAAAACCTAGAGAGAAGGTAGAGCTTGAGGTTTAGGCTTTTAAGAGAGAGAATAGGAAGCTTACAAAAGAAGCTTTGCACAAAAACCAACCTGTTCCGCCGCCTTTATAACAGTCTGCCCGAACAGACTGCTCGATCCGTCAAAAAACCACTCGAGCGGTCTCCGCGACTGCACTATTAGCTCAACTTCGAACGAGCATATCTCCCTCGTCCGAACTCTAAATAGGGTCATTCTTGTACTCAAACTGAAGCCCCGGAAGTCTACTTTCCAATGGTTCAAACCTCATACCAAACTTCATTTTGTACAAAGAGTTATGACCAAAATGGTGAAGATATGTCGCTTTCCTTAGCATGCTTTTTACTTGTTTTTGTCCGGACATCTATTAGAACCTCGTGTTCTTCCCCAAACATATCTTTCACGTGCTTCCAAGCTCAAAACACTGACCCACAACATCGCCAAGGTCATGTTTAACTCTTTTCCATCAACACTTAAATCATTTTCCAAAAAAATGAAATGGGTCAGGGTCTCACAACTCTCCCCCACTTAACGGAATTTCGTCCATGAAATTCAACTCTGAACACAAGCCAAACACCATCAACCTTAGCTACGAACCCATCAACACTGTACAATAGCAGAAAAGCACCAACAACTGAAAACCCAAACCTGTCATCATACAAGGAAAACACGGCTGGAAGATTCAATCTTCACACATACTGCCCATACGTGCAAGTCCCACGGGCCTCACTGTCATCCAGGAAACATCACTAGAACACCGGATCAAAATCCAGCTCACACCACCAATCCTCAAAACCTGACTCTCACCGAACTTAAACCACTCCGGCGATAGACATATCACACAAGACCAATCTATCATGTAACCTGGTCCTCAGCACTCTCTATTCCAAAACATAGAGATTACCACTTCGTTCCCACTGCCACAAACTGGCTCAATAGCATCTCACCATGCACACCGAGGACCATCTCCACAAGTCCAAACACACGACATCAAGCCTTGACATCGGTCGCATGAAACCGCATGCTCCACGTACAACTCTACTCGAGTTCTGACTATCACCAAACAACCTCTGACTTTGATACCACATCATCACCCTATCGATGCCAACATCCCATCACTGAAGCTGTCATAATACAGATCTACAAGCAACAACACAAACACGCGACTCTAGAAAGAAGCTCACCTACTCACCTGGACATCAAGAACACATCTCAGCAAACCCTCAAACCGTCATTCCCAATATGATCTTTCATCACAAACTATTATTCTCACCCAGGAGGAACATCAGGTGGTACACCATTGTCCTAGACAAGGTCCCACACAACCGAAAATCAATCTGGCATCACAACCACAAGGCACCTAACTCCAACGAGTCACCTGACTACAACGAGTCACTCGACCAAACACGTCGCGTAAATAGATCACTTCATAGGTATCCCACAACCTGCATAAACCTAAACATAACTCTCGTGCAATAGCACGTTATTACACATCTCAACGTCTCGCCATCAGATCGCTAACACTAAGGCTACGGACCATCCTCAGATCAAACACGATCTTCGTCGTCTGACACATCAAACATGATTTTTTTAGTCTGTCAAGGTGAACATGTCGATTGACATAGCATAAACTCCAACGCAGAAAACATACATCAACCCCCTTAAGTCCCCAGACTCGTCCGTCGGGTAACTAACCAAGATTTACATCTTACACTCAGCCATTTCTTCACATCCAGAACTCACACGGCCCTTCTGTTCCCAACCAAACAATCGCATCTGTCCGAACAGGTCATGCCAACCAAGGCTTCTCCACCATCATACTCTCGTGACCACCGTCCACACAAACAACAGTTATGCCGAAGCACAACACTTATCACAGTCGGCAACCACTCCTCGACTCCAAGAACTCTAAACAGTTCTAAGTCCTCAAACAGAACAAAAGCCAGACTCACAAAAGTCTACCAGAAACCCACCATATGTATATCACAGCCGCACTGCTCCGAAAAAATTCATGCTCTGTCATGAGCTAGAAGCACAACCATACACACAACAGTCAAGGATCCTCGACTGACCATTGCAAAAGAACTTTTCGTCTCGTTACCAACTCCCAAGCATTCTTGTCTACCAATCGAACCTCACATGAATCACAATCCAATTGATTCAACCATCTGCTGAAACCACGAAGGACTAGTCTAACCATCATTCAATCACAGCGACAAAAGTTCTCGAGTCAGAACACGGTCACAACACGGGTCACTACACGAGTCACAACACGAGTCATAACACGAGTCACAACACAAGTCATAACACGAGTTACAATGCGGGTACCGTTCCACTGAGATTTCACAGCCTTAGAACACAACCAACCTAAACCAACCAAGAACCTGGCATCTCTGTCCAATCGAGATGAAATAACTCGCACCAGACAACCGTCTCTGAGACAATCGTCTACAAGAAGACTCTCTCTCTCCTTCCATCCAACTGAATGAAAAGGGCCAATAAGAAACCACGACGCACCTCAACGTACTGCCAGTATACTCCCAGTATGCACCAACACTCAGCCTTTACGAACAGTGTAAGTCCTACCTCGAGGCCATATCGACTACAGTTACACAGCTGCTGTCAACTCTGATCATGGTACTTAGGTCATCCGCTATACCAAGCTCTCTCTGACCTCATTCACAGACACGAACACGATCAATCCACGCACCTGGTACAACACATCCCATTGTACCCAAAAGCTCGCTTCACAAGGTTGCGCTACACAACCTAACTCCTGCTAGGTAAACCACAATCACGTCACAGCCTCGAGCTCACTGTCCAAGGCACAATATCAAACAAAGGGAACCCAATCCTGGGATCTCTCATCCAGAGGCACTAATAACCCCGACAACCATACAGACACCTTCTGCACTTCTGCCCTCAAGGCGCACACGATCACAGGCATCGTATCCTACGATTTCTTACCTATCACTCCAGGCCAGCCAAACCACACGGTATACTGCTGAACCTCATCACTCCACACTTCATTTCCATAGGCAACGACATACCATCTCTAAACCTAAGGTGGAACACAAACAACCTCCAGACATATCATACCCAGGATACGTCATCTCAGCACTAAGCCAACAATATGCACTCAGCATGGTTCCCAAACACGATCTCCTAATCACCAGGATATCGACCAAACCACAAACCTGCATTCCCAGACAGCCATAACCCATGCTCTTTCCAGCATAACTGCAACTCATACTCATTCCCATATCCTTGAGCTCACTCACTCGAAACTCAATTTTCAAACCTCAAAAGGTACACAACGCCTAAGGTCATTGGACTACTTAGACAACCAACAAAATCCTGCTGACCACCATCGATATCCTAACTACCAGGAAATATCTCCAGAACCACACACTCTACTATCTCAACATACGCCCGGCCAAGGATTATCACGCTCCCATCCACTATGTTCCCGTCTATACCCCGTCCCGAGTACACAGCTCAAGACACAGCATAGCTCACGACGTTTCTAATCCATCACACGGCCAGAACCACGTATACCAAGACCCTAAAGGGTTGTTACTATCCCTAATCCAATCACATAAATCGATTTCCCAGGGACTCCGACACTCCATCACCTCGACGCACAAGGTCAACCATAACACAATTTCGACATCCACTAGCCTACTCTCAAGGGGAGCCAGCTACTACAACCAAGCCACTAACCAGGCTTCATCTGCACCCGAACAAACGCTGCTCGTACTAACACCTAACAGATACCAACCGAGGCCAACCTCACACGGAACCCATCTCACTGATGAGTTCCACGATATACCAAGCGATCGACGCTCAACCCATAACCCTGCTCCTACAACTGATAGCAACCGAGTCACATAACCAAGACCCAAACCATAGTCTCGTCGTCTCTAAGGGTATACAAGTCATACATAAAGAAAAACATGAAACATTACAACCTAGGTCGATCTATCATGTTATCTCTACCACATACCACATAATCATGCTAACACATAGCCACAACGATCATGTGGACACAACACCGATACCGAGGAGAACCGACAAGAATGACATGTCACTTTGGACAACCTACATGGATTCCCTGCTAGAAATCACGTCCATGAAACGCGTTTCTAACTTGGCTCCCAAGTCTGTCAATCCAAACATAAGACTAATCAATGCTAAGGTCCAACCTCCATACTCACATATACACAACATCAACATGCTCAAAATATAAGCAACCAAGCACACACATATCTTTCCTCACGAGATAACACACCCTCTTCCCATGGTTCATAGGTATTCGAATCCAGAGCTCTGATACCAATTTGATACACCCCAAACTCCGGGTCACGCAAAAAGCCATCGAACAACCACCAACACCAGATTTATGAAAATATAGGTTTTCATACATTTCAAATCCACCTATTGAAACCAATGGAATACCCAAAATGTATCTCTCATAAACAAAAGACATACAGTTCAAACATGCATACAGTATATCGCCTTATGGCGTACAAAACCTGCCTTCAGGAACAGGCATACCAGAAAGGAAAAACTACTAAAAGTCTTCCATCATCATCATCACGGGCACCACAAGATCTACTCAAGATCATCCTCCATGTCATCACCTGAAAATGGTTTTATACAAAAAATCCCACTCGTGAGCCGAAGCTCAATAGAAACAGACTATAAAGCTGTAAGCAGGCAAGATATGCAATCATAAGCATACAGGTTCAATCACAGGAGCCAAAAAGATTTTTCCAACCCAAAATCGCAAATTTTCCATTTCCCAAAATCATGCATTTTATATAGTGGGAGCTAACTCGACCACAAATCTGAAAAGGTTTTACATCATAAAATCCCAAGTTTTTTCCTATACTTCCAAAATAGTTTTTCCTCCATAACAAATCATTTAAACAATGCAAAACACGTTTTACAGTTGAAGGAAAATAATAACCAAAACATTACTTTCCCACTCGGATCACACACCGAGAAAAGACAAAATATTTTTCACCCGGAACACACACAACCGAGGAAAATAAAATAGTAAGCTGTAATAAAATAGTATGCTCCACACTGGCCACACCGCTGAGGAGAAAGATAAAACCATATCCACTCAGAACACGCAGCCAAGAATAAACAAATGATTCCTATGTACCGACTCTATCACAAGGGGACAGAGGTAACAACTATAGACTCCTGCCCGTTACCTAGTTCCAGCGTCTTTCAAGACCTGCGAGGTAATGACAAGTTCTATACGGAGCACCATAACGAATCACTTAGTTTACGGGCGACCACCCGAGGGCACTAAGCACCCTCCCATCTCAGTTTTACGAGGACTAACCCGAAGGCCCTGAGTACCTACGTTGCGCACGTTTTCGGACTTACACCGAGGGCAACTCGTGCCAAATACCTACTATCCCAGTACATCTAGAGAATCATTTCACAAAAATCAAACCGTAGCTCAACTACGAAAAACATTTCCATGAAAACAGTTATATATCAACATGTGTAAAAATGGATCCAACATCCATCAATATGGAGATCCAAAAGCATGTAAAACATACCCCCAAAACGTTTTAAAAGTTGAGACTCAACCCCAAAGGTTAGCTCCAAACCTCCAAAACATAAAATGCCTAGATTTTTACAAATTCCATCATTTTCCACCATTTTCAAGAACACCCTTTAAAAACCATAAAATAACAAAACGTCATAATTCCATCGGATAAACATCCCACGATGAAAGCCAGAGCCAAAAACACAAAAATCTCAAAACTGTTCAGATCACCCGACACACAGCTCGAGCGGTCTCAAACCAGTCTCGGAAATTGGAAGAACAGTAGCAGATTTTTGTTGCAAAAGTTTGATTTAAACCCCAAACCAAGCTTCCAACCACAAAATTTGATACCGAAGAGTGTACATCAACCCAAAGCTTCGATATAAACTACCAAAACCCGAAAAGGATTCTCAAAATCCGATTTCCTTTAACCGAAACAACAAAAAATAGTTTTATACCAAAAACCCAATTTCTCGAACATAAACACCCATTTTGAAAAACTATGAACATTTACGAGTTCATATTATGTAATAAACCAACTAAAAGCGAACAACATGCTTTTAATCCAAACAATGCGGTTTAAACATGAAAAACAACCTTAAAAGCATTTTTAAGCAAAATTATTCGGTGAAAACACCCATAATTGCATATAACACCCTTAAACATCCATACAGTCTAGGATTCTACCTCATAGGGTCACAAACCCGAAGCTTTACCAATCGGTGAAAAGCCAAAGCCACCGAAACACAATTTCATTCGGATGAAAGTGAAGCCCACGGCGAGTACATCAAGGATCCGCCATTCAATCACCAAAATTCGAGCCCAAACACACTCAAAACCTAGAGAGAAGGTAGAGCTTGAGGTTTAGGCTTTTAAGAGAGAGAACAGGAAGCTTATAAAAGAAGCTTTGTACAAAAACCAACCTGTTCCGCCGCCTTTATAACAGTCTGCCCGAACAGGCCGCTCGATCCGTCAAAAGACCACTCGAGCGGTCTCCGCGACTACACTGTTAGCTCAACTTCAAACGAGCATATCTCCCTCGTCCGAACTCCAAATAGGGTCATTATTGTGCTCAAACTGAAGCCCCGGAAGTCTACTTTCCAATGGTTCAAACCTCTTACCAAATTTCATTTTTTACAAAGAGTTATGACCAAAATGGTGAAGGTATGTCACTTTCGTTCACATGCTTTTCACTTATTTTTGTCCGGACATCTATTAGAACCACATGTTCTTCCCCAAACATATCTTTCACATGCTTCCAAGCTCAAAACACTGACCCACAACATCGCCAAGGTCATGTTTAACTCATTTCTATCAACACTTAAACCATTTCCCAAAAAAATGAAACGGGTCAGAGTCTCACACTCCGTTTTCAAACCATCCTTTTGAAAACCTCTGATAACCCGTTTTAAACCATAGAATTTCGTAAAAACTTCGGATAAACATCACACGAGGAAAGCTAAAATCAAAACACATCATTTTCCAAAACAGGCCAGGTTGAGTCGATTGGACTCACCCTCCAGTCCATTGAAAAACACACTGGAAAAAGAGAACCAAAACAGAAGCCATTTCAGTCGACTGACCTCCCGGGTCCAGTCGACTGAACCTCCAACATGATGATCCAGTCGACTCGACTGAACTCATAGGTTCAGTCAACTGAACCAGCCCAGATCACGTTTTTGAGCTACGATTTTGGTTTTCAAACCTCAAAGCAAGCCTCCACTGTTTTTGATACCCACAAGGATAAGTAAACCCAAGCTTATCATAAAACCATAAAAGAGGCCCTCAAAACATGCTTTCATCCACCCGAAACGCCGAAAAGCAATTTTCAAACCAAAAACCCAACTTGAACACAAACACCTTTTTCATGCGTTTTAACACGGTGAAACAACATATAATTACACGTGAAACCCTCTAACAGTTATACAGTCTAGGATCCTACCTCGGTGAGTTCAAAACACGACGTCTCGATCCACGTACAAAATTAAACTTCGCCGAAATAAAATTATGTCCGGATAGATGTGTAGACCACAATGCCGATACTATGGATCAGCAGTTGGTTTATCAAAAACCAAGCCTTGGGCCCCCAAGAAATTAGAGAGAAGGCAGAGCGTTTTGTGAGTTTAAAGCTAGAGAGAGAAAGAGGAGATATTTTGATAAAAATATCTAACTGAAGATATTTATAGTCAAAATATCTCGAAAATATCTTTTTTTTTTTAAAATTTTGAAATTCGCACAGCAACTCCTTACAACCCTGGGAACCGACCTCGCATGGTCAAATAAATATAAACATGCATCAAAACGGATAAGTCATACATCGTAGAAATATAAACAAAAACACGTCAAACATATACAAGTCTCAAAAAGAGATGGGTTTGAATCTCACAACTCTCCCCCCTTAAGGAATTTCGCCCCCGAAATTCACCACAAGGTCACAAAGGAAAAAGCTTCGGATATCCAACACGCATCTTCGACTCCAGCTCCCATGTAGCTTCTTCAATTCCGTGATGAAGAAATAGGACCTTCACATAAGCAATTGTTCTGCCTTGCAACACTTGCTCCTTTGTATCAAGAATCCTCATGGGGCTCTCCTCATGCGTGGCATCCGCATCAACCTGCAACTCGGCCCAATCTAGCACATGTGAAGGATCAGGCTCATATCTCCGTAGCATAGAAACATGAACCACGTTGTGCACAGATGCTAACTGAGGTGGCAGCGCCAAGCGGTAAGCAACCTCTGTCAAGAATCTCAAAAGGTCCAATAAAGCGAGGTGATAGCTTCCCGCTACGACCAAACCTCATCAAATCCTTACGTGGTAAGACCTTCAGAAACACATGATCCCCCACTGCAAACTCCGAAGGCCTTCTCCTCTGATCTGCATAACTCTTTTGGCGGCTCTACGCTGCCGCTAGGCACTGACAAATCACTGCAATCTTCTCCGTCGTCTTCTGCACCATGTCGGGCCCCAAGACTGTGGTCTCCCCCACATCTGTCCAGCACACTAGTGACCTACATGGTCTACCATACAAAGCCTCATACGGTGCCATCCCAATACTGGACTGATAGCTGTTGTTGTATGTAAACTCTACTAATGGTAGATGATCCTCCCACGAACCTCTAAAGTCAAGAACACAAGCCCTCAGCATATCGTCCAGAATCTGTATGGTCCTTTCAGACTGACCATCCGTCTGGGGGTGAAAAGCAGTACTGAATATCAAGTTCATCCCCAAAACCTCCTGAAAACTATGCCAAAAGCGCAATGTGGAGCGCGGGTCTCTGTCAGAAACTATAAACACTGGCACTCCATGCAACTAGACTATCTCTCTGACATACAAACGACTCAGTCGATCCATCGTCATGCGGATGGGGAGAAAGTGTGCAGACTTCGTCAACCTATCAACCACAACCCAAACGGCGTCGTGTCCCCTAGGCGAACGAAGAAGTCCTGACACAAAGTCCATCGTGACGTTCTCCTACTTCCATTTAGATACCGGTAATAGATGTAACAATCCTCCCAGTTTCTGGTGCTCCGTCTTTACCCACTGACATGTAATGCACCGAGAAACAAACTAAAGCACGTCCTTCTTCATCCCTGTCCAATAGAACTGACGGCGTAACTCATGGTACATCTTCGTGCCTCCAGGATGCACTACAAGGCGAGAATGATGGCACTCATGTAGTAGATCAGCCCGACATGACTCTGGCACAAATAACCCCCCGGCTAATCTCAGACTTTGGTCTAAACCCACAACCCATCCTACTGTATTCTCCCCACTAGCAACACGATCTGGTATCATCTGAGCTTCTTGATCTGTCTATTGGACCTCTAACACTCGTGCAATCAATACTGGTCATAAAACTATTGAAAACAAGGTGGCCTCCATCACTGTTTTCCCAAGACACAAGTCAAACTCTTTGACCTCTCTAAGCATGTCCCATTCTCATATAGCAACAGAAGCTAACGAGCCATGAGATCTCCTGCTGAGAGCGTCAGCTACAACGTTGGCCTTCCCGGGATGATACTGCAAATCAAAATCATAATCCTCCAACAACTCCATCCATCGTCGTTGGCGCAAGTTCAGGTCCTTCTGTAAAAACCAGTATTTTAAGCTCTTGTGATTGGAGAAAATTTCAAAATGCTCACCATAAAGGTAGTGACGCCATGTCTTTAGGGCAAAGACCACGGCTTCCAACTCCAGATAGTGAGTCGGGTAGTTCTTCTCATGGATCTTTAGCTGCTGAGAACCATAAGCTACAATCTTCCCTTCCTACATTAAGACACAGCCCAAACCGTCGTGTGACGCATCACAATACACTATATATCCCAAGCCTCGCTCTGGGATAATCAACACTGGCGCGCTAGTCAGCCTCGTCTTCAGCTCCTGGAATGCTGATTCACAGGACTCACTCCATACAAACACAACTCCCTTTCGCATCAGACGCGTCATCGGTGCAGCAAGTCTAGCAAAATCCTTCACAAACCGCTGATAATACCATGCTAAGCCCAGAAAGCTACGAATCTCGAAGATGTTCTTCAGTCGCTCCCAACCTGTCACAGCATCAGTCTTCGATGAATCCACTACTACTCCGTCTGTCGACACTACGTGTCTAAGAAACCTCACCTCAGACATCCAAAACTTGCACTTCTCAAACTTGGGGTACAAGCGGTGCTCTCTCAAAGTCTGTAGGACAATGCGCAGATGGTCCTCATGCACCTCCCTAGTAGGTGAGTAGATGAGAATATCATCCACAAATACTACCACAAAGCTATCCAAGTACGGGTGAAAGATGTGGTTCATCAAATCCATAAATGTCGCTGGTGCATTCGTCAGACCAACTGGCATGACCAAAAACTCATAGTGACCCTAACGAGTCCGGAAGGTGGTCTTCGCTATGTCCTCGTCCCTAATTCGTAACTGGTGATATCCTGATCTCAGATCAATCTTCAAAAAATAGCTCGACCCCTTCAACTGATCAAACAAATCATCTATCCTCGGCATAGGGTATTTATTCTTCACTGTTATTTGATTCAGCTTTTGGTAGTCGATGCACAAACGTAAGGATCCATCCTTCTTCTTGGAAAAAAGAGCAGGAGCTCCCCATAGTGAAGTACTCGGGCGTATGAACCCCCTATCCAATAACTCATGAAGCTGTACCTTGAGCTCACGCAGCTCAGCTGGTGCAAATCGATAAGACGGCATAGATATGGGAGTAGCCCCTAGAATCAACTCAATAGAGAACTCTACCTCACAGCTCGGTGGCAACTCAAGCAGATCATCTGGGAAAACATCAGAATAGTCACAGACCACCGGAGGTAACTCTCCTCGAACCCTAACCTCATCATCCAACATGAGAGCTACAAAAAGGAAACCCAGGTTGCCCTAGTTCCATACGACACCAGGCAAAGATACCAAACCCTCACCCCAGTCGCCCACGAAACAAAAATAATCTCCTGTCGGTGTACAGATCGTTATCCTTCATCGATCGCAATCGATAAAGGCACAATAGGAGGTCAGCCAATCCATCCCTAGGATGACATCAAATGTGGTCATGTTTAGAATGATAAAGTCCAACTCTAAACAATGACCGGCAACCTCCAACACACAGGATCTACACACAAAACTCACTATCACACTCCCATTGACTGGGGTCTCCACACTCAAAGCACTACCCAACAAGTCTGTTTTTAACCCCAAAGCAGATGCAAAAGCAGATGATATAAACAAATGTGATGCTCCCGTGTCGATGAGAACGCTGGCCCAAGATCTATAGACTAGAAGAGTACCTCGGATCATGGAGGTGGTAGCAGCAGCATCGGGTACGACCAGTGCTCTGGATGAATAGGGATCTTCTAGAACATAAGCTATGACATGTCCATTGTGGCCCTGAACCGTAGGCTGTCTGCCTGACTACACTGAAGCACCCCCTTCTGCCAGTCTGAATGGCTGTCGTCCCTGGGTGGATGGTGTAACAAATGCTCCAGCTGTGCTCTGCATACTCCCTCCTCTGGGGCAATCCCTGCGGATGTGCCCAGACTGGCCACACTCATAACAAACCACTGGCCCTCTTCTCTGAGCCTACGACTGCGACTGTTCCTGAACAGGAGCTGGACTCTGGCACTCTGCCGCACGATGTCTTGGTCACTAACATCTATGACAAAGCGCCCTCTGATCCGACCGTCCCGTTGAAGCCACGGGAGGTGAAGAGGCAGAAGACGGTGGAAGATACGACCCTACTGGATGCGAACTCGGACCAGATGTCCGTCAGCGCTTGTCCTCCCTGCACCCCTGGGACTGTACACATTCCCTTCCTTGCTGACCACTACTGTCCCTGTCTCGGCGTGTCTCACTCAAGGTGTCTTCCACCTTCATGGCCATCTGTACCAATTCAGTATAGACCTGCATCTGGAATACCGCCACTCTGTCCCTAATAGCAGGCCTTAAACCCCTTTCAAATCTGTTCACCTTGAACTCATCAGTAGGTATGATCTCTTGTGCAAACTGGGACAAGCTGGTAAACTCAGCCTCATACTCCACCACTGGCATACTCCCCTGAGTCAGAAATAGAAAATCCTCTCTGTAGCGATCCCTCAGTGTCGTTAAAAAGTATTTCGCCAGAAATACCCTCATAAATACCTCCCATGTACCTGTCACTGTAGTCTTGGCAAACTTCCACCACATGTGAGCACTACCCCTCAGCTGGAAGGCAGCATATATAACCCTCAGATCATCTTCCTCAATCTAAAGCTAATCTAGAATCCTCATAACCAGCTCCAGCCACTCAGTGGCAACCGTGGGGTTGGGATCCCCAAAAAAGGTAGGAGGGTCCAAACGGCAGAACTCGTGCATTGCGACTGTTACTCTCGATTTGGGTATACTCTCCCTACCCCTAGCGGCGTCAGCCAGTTGCCGGATGGAGCCGACCATCTCATGCAACAGATCTCCCTCACCAACTAGTCTGTGGCGTGCATTAGCATCCCCAACATCTGGGACTGGAACGTCCCTTCGGCCAGAACCACAACCTCAACCTCGACCTCGACCAAGGCCTCGTCTACCCCGCGTAGACATGACTCTATACGAAAGAAAGATAACAGGGTAAGCTTCCTACAACATGTTATTGCTAATGTAAAATACAGATAAGCATGCTAACACATAGCCACGTAATATCATGTCATCACATCTCACATACCGATGAGAACCAACAAGATAGACTCGTCACTCTAAGCAACCTACTCTGATTCCTTGCTAGAAATCACGTCCGCGAAATGCATCTCTGACATGGCTCCCAAGAATGTTAATCCAAAGGCCCAAAAGCAATACTGATCAATCCTAAAGTCCAACCTCTATACCCACATAAACAAGCTATCATGCGTATGTTAACAAAACGCTAAAACACAGGCAATCAAGCATATGCACATCCTCACAAGGTGATGTACTCTCTTTTTCATGGCTCATAGGTATTCGAACATAGAGCTCTGATACCAAGTTGTCACGCCCAAAACACTAGGGTTACGTGAAAGCCCACCCAAACACCCATTTAAGAAAATTAGGTTTTCACAGTTAAAAATCAAAATACAACATTGGATAAAAGATTCTCAAGTTCAACTCTCATAAAATTGTAACATGCATTCTCATTGAATAATCATATAGCCCAAAGGCATACAAAATCAGCCCAAACAGGCATCACATGTAAAAGTACATGTCTCAAAAAGGAAAAACTGCAGCAAGTCTTCCATCACCTCTGCAACTAGGTCACTCCACATGCTGACCTGAAAAAGGTTTTACAGCAAAAATCCCACACCGTGAGCCAAAGCCCAATACAAAATAGACTATAAACTGTAATGCAGGTCATGCAATCATATGATGGGAGCGAACTCGACCACAAAAGCCCAAAATAGGTTTTCCTCTCAAAAACCATCAATTTTTTCATCATTGAAACTATGCATATAACCTGACAGATATTATGCCACAGTTAAGGGAAAACAATAAAACACAGCATTCTCCGCTCGGGACACGCAGCCGAGGAGACACGATAAAATGTAATCCTATGTACCGACTCTGCCGCATAGACAAAGGTAACAACTATAGACTCTCGTCCATTATCCCGAACCCATAGGTTTAGTAATGACAAGTTCTATACAGAGTTACTACAACGACGCCATTAACGGAGGCAACCGAACCACTCAATTTACGGAACCTGAGCCTGAGGGTATAGAGCACCCACACTCAATATACGGGACCTGAGCCAGAGGGTACAGAGCACCCACACTCAATTTACGGGGACTAACCCGAAGGCACAGAGCACCTACGCTGCGCACGTTTCCAAACTTACACCGAGGAGCAATGGAAGCTCAACTCAATAATACCCACTGTCACGGTACATCTATTCAAAACCAACTCACAAAACAGATATACAACACATGTATATAAAGAGATTCAGTCCATGAACCATGGAGATCAAACAAAACATGTAAAAACATGATTTTCACCGAAACGTTTTAGAAGTTGAGACTCAACCCCAAAGGCTTGCTCCAAACCTTCACAAATACATTTGAAAAGTTTTTCGAAGACTCTGTTTTCAAACCATCCTTTTAAAAACCTCTGATAACGCTTTTTAAACCATAGAATTTCATAAAAACTTCGGATAAACATCACACGAGAAAAGATAGAATCAAAACACATCATTTTCCAAAACAACTCAGGTTCAGTCGACTGGACTCACCCTCCAGTCGACTTAATTAATTCATGGCTTATGGGGTTTAGGTTCCTGAATATTGGATAAAACTATGAAATTAGAACACAAGAACACTTGATTGAAACGTGTAGCTTAATATTTAAGGGACACGGTTAATGGGTTACTTGAGTTATTTGTCCCTGGAACTTGGAGAATTGATTAAATTATGAAGATTAACACTTTTTATTATATATATAAATACATGTGATTTGTAGAACAAAAGGGGGGGGGGGGGGGGGATTAACTTGAAAAAATGAGTGTATTCATAAAATCTACTTTTGATATTGTTATGAAAGTTAGATCTCATAAAGGTTAAGTAAATTCGTCGGTCTAAATCTATTTGAAGTTGTGTGTAACACTTGGATCAAAGATTAGTTGATTTGAATTAACTTCTATTTTAAATCACCTGATGGTTGGAGTTATGAAGTGATAAAATTGTGAAATTGACTTGTTTTGTGACAATTAAATGAGATGTTTAATGCATATATGTTGTGAGTTGTGGGATGAAGGGCAAGTTCATAGTTAATCAATATAATTTGGAAGTTAGCAAGTTTTAATCTTTTGAAAAGTAATTAGAAAGATTGAATTTCATTGTGAATGAGATGATGTAATAAAAAGGGAAACCTTGTAACTTGATTAGTTTGACGATTGTAATTTAAATCCATGGTTAAATCAAGAAATGTGGGGTTTAAGAATATCACTTTGAACCTTGAGATGCAATGAATAATGAAGCCTAATGAAAATTTTTAACTAAATTTGGGCATGTGGAGAAGAAGAATTGGAAATGAAAATTTGATGAGAAAAGTGTGAAACGTGTTTTGAGATATATGATATTGAACCCAACACAAGCCCAATTTCTACGTTTTTCTTGTAAAATGCTGAACGATTTTTACTTAAATAATATAAATAACCCCCGTGCCTTAGGATCTAGCCTTAGTGATAAACATGAAAGTTGTAAGAAATATTTTTATAAAATTAGTGTTAAAATATTAGTAATTAAATCTGTCTAAGTACTTTAGAGCGCTGTCGCAACTTCAAAACTAGCAATTAAACTTGTATTTAAAATTAGCTAAGTGTTCAAATGGTGTGTTACTTATAAGACTTGAGTATATGAACCTTATATAAACTTTGTGAGTTATTAGTGTATGAAAATGATGCTTCTGATGAAATAGACTCATGCCAATGGTTCGATTCTATGTCGCTTAAATTGTAGTTATGCTTCGCATGCTTATACTTGATGCTTTACCAAGTTGTATCGCATGCCATATCATATATATATGCCATGCTATGATTAATTATACACGAGGGGTATATTGCACATCATAAGCATTCCTACATTGCATCTTAGATTATTGAAGTCCTTTTGTACCTTTCAAATTGGGTTGGGAATCATTGTTCGGTGGTTGTGGATCTAGGGCACCCCTAGTTGCCATATTGCAAAATGAAATTGGAGGTTTTTATTTAAAAATGAGGTTTAGGTACCATGGGTTCGTCACTAACTTTAAATTAGACTTTGGGTTGATACCGAATGAGTATCTTTGTCCTTAAGGTGGGATCGGTCGACCTGGAATAAGGATGGATAAAATTGGATAAAGGTCGATCCCCACGCTGTTGCCATTGAGTAAACAGTTGTGGCATAAATCCCGACAAAGCATTTACTATTCGCAACGAGACGAGGATAGGTTCGGTGATGAAGAGCCATCAAGTCTACTCTGTAATTCCCGACATGAAATTCATGATACTGTCCTGAAAGTACTTAGGTTGTGTAATTGCATGACATTCATCTACATTACGCACTCACACACTTATTCCCATATATGTTCGCAATGTTGAAAATGATAAATGATTTGCCGCTTTGTCCTTAAATTTATATTGGGTATTATATGATATGTATTATAGGATATTTTGTCGTGAGTTTGTTAGACGATTTAGAAAATTTTCTTTTGGGCTCCAGCTAATGGCATTCGTGCCACAGGTGAAGTCAAAGAATTATTTAAAGAAGGTGGGTCCGTTAAAGGAGAAGATTTTGTGGAAGGAGGAGAGTGGCAAGAGCCAGCAAATCCCATCAGTGCCGCTTGAAGACGTAGGATGTTTACTTTTTGATCTTTTATTCAGTTATCCACGAACATATTATAACTTTTGTTAAATTTTCTAGATGACTGTAATTACTAAGTATCTTCGAACAAATTCTGAATCGTTAATGATGTAGTAATTATCTTATGTTATTATGAACTCTCGGGTAGAATATCTCCCTTATTTATAGTTACGTATGTCCCAACGTGTCCGAAGGATGGGGCATCAAATATGATGCAAGAGACTTCTAAACTCTTTTAATTTAATTATGCTCCAAATACCTTGGTTTTTAAAGCTCCCTCAATCACTTTGAGATTGGGTTCATCATCTTTTAATTCGAGATTTTCATCAAACTTAACGTTTGGACTTGGTTGGTCGGGTTTGTTCACATGACCCGGTTTGGGGGCATGACAAAATGATATTAAAGCTCTAGGTTTGAATATCTATGAGCCGTGAATAATGATATAACTTGTGTGTGAATGGTACGATTGATATAGGCACCACTACACGACATGAATTGTGTATTTGCATGGGCTTGCGAGTGAATTAACCTACGTGTGCTAGTTGTTATATGAGCTTGGGGGTTAAGTTTTGGGATAACGTCACTATCCTTCAAGCGTCCAGTTAATTATTTTGGAGTTTGAAATAAAAAAGCGTTTGGCTGACGTTCTTTGTCACGACCCATTTTCATATATGGCGTTCGTGACCGGCCAATGAGTCAAAACCCATCAAAGGCCACTCTCTTTCTTTATTTTCCATTTCTTGCTTTGAATTTTATCGACTAAATTTTTTTTCTCAAACAATTTCATTCAAACTCATCCAAATTCTAAAACAAAAGAAAATCGTTCATTGAAAAGATATTATTTCCAATAAGATTTTTTAGAAATAAATCTCTAGAGCTTCTAGTAGCGAAGTTAACATCCAACATTGTTAAAACATACTTTCAAGTACTTAATACAGCAATTACAGAAGTTAAATGAGCTATGCATAAATTAAACTTTCTCTTTCCATTTACCGATCCCTCCAGGCATTCATGCATTACTTGAAATTTTATCAGCGTCCATTAGCAATATTAATGTGAATTCAATGATATTTGAATTATTAATTGTTATATAGTGTTAGAATGATATATTTCAAATTGTTCTTGCCAGTTATTTAGTAGGGAGCGGCCCTACAATTAATACGGTGGATATGATCATTCTTTATAACCACGTAGCTGTGGCTCCACCCTTATTACCTCGCCTCGCTGGTATGCTTAATGTTCCTCAGTGATCAGGACACCGTTTAACTAATGATTATTTCATGCATCGTTTTCATTCGTTTTCATTCAATCATTAAAATCAATTATCCGGCCGTTCTTTAACAATACATCATTTTAAGTATTCACGTGGAACAAAAATTAATTTAGATATAAAAAACTCACCTGATCTAGCAGGATTTATCCAAACAACTGTGGTAAGAATTTTCTAGTCTAGACAATAACACATAGAGAGGTAACACTTTTAGTTTTTATTTAAAAAAAATCTATAAACTATCTTAATTGTTTTATTATAACAGAGTTCAGTGTAACAACAAAATCATGACTTATTTAAACAAAATCTTGTAAAATAATAAAATGTCATCGAAGGTGTATAACTTAAATATATCATTTTATTCCATTGTTAAGTGATCGACCTTAGTTCTTTTATTTTTCTAAACATAAAATAAAATAATATTTGCATAAATATGCGCAAAATCTCATTTCTTATAACAAATCTCGTTTTTAGAAAAAAAATTCTATTTTAACTTCTAGTATGATATAATATTTTAAGAAATTTATAGCTAATATTTGTTATAACAAAATTGGTTTGAACACTAAAAGGAATGTTCAGGTGAAAATAAGATATTTACTTTTAAAAATGTTGATATAGAAAAAAATTCTAGGTTATTTGCTCTAAAATACCTATTTTAGTTAAAAATTTTGGTTAAAAATTTAAAAAGTCTTTTATTCTATTTTTAAATTTTCTAATCTATTGTTTGTATAAAAATCTTATTTTTTTTCTATATCATGTAAATCTTTTTTTTTTATAAATAATTAAGCTTCTAACTTTTATGTTAAAACTTTTTTTTATAAAAAAACTTATTGGAAGTCATGTGAAAAAAACACTATTATACTAAAACTAAAATCATGAAAAAAAACACTATTATTAAAATATCTCATAGTGTTAACTAAAACCATATAAAAAAACACTTGTTTTCAAGTTATTTAAAATATTTAAGCTTATATCTTTAAAATTTAATTTGTATGAAAAAACTAATTAAATCACATAATATATAATTTTTAATATAACTTTTTAGTTTTATTCTATCTTTTTAAAACTAAAAAGCAAAATAATAAAAAAAAACACCCAAACATGGCGTGCAAACACTTGAATTACCATCAGGAACATAACAGTGCGACGTGGTTTAGTGCAGGAACTGGGTCGGTGTTGGAATTTTTCGCCAACTTTGGACTTATCGCACGGTTAATCCGGACGTCGGTTTTAGCGGCCGTTCATGGATACGCGTAGGTGGCCGTGAGATGAATCTAACCAAACTTATTGTGGTTAAAACGAAAGTTTGAGGTGACGGTTGTGGTCGTCTAAAGTTAGCCCGGAAAAAATGTTTTTTTTAATAAAATTCTCAAAACGAAAATTTTTTGGTTCGAGTTCTCCGGAGCAGTTTACTGGTGATTGGAGCCGTTTATTAGCGGCCGTAGGGCATCAAACGGGTGGTGCTCACTAGCGGCAGTGAGTGGTGGCCGTGGACAGTGGTGGCCGTGTGCAAAAATAAACTGGTGATTATGTTATCATGGTGAGTTGGTGGTGACTGGTGTAGACACTCCAATTTGACCCCTCCTAATCTTAAGAGGATCCGGTGATAAAAAGAAGGTGGAACAAGTGCCTCAGTTCGATCATCGAAAAGTAATCTAAGCTCGGTATTTGAACCTTAATCATCAAAAACCTTCGAAGCCAATAACTTGTTGTCTAAGCAATTCCCAAACATGGCGACCGCCAACTCTATTATGTCGACCGTTAATAGAACCTTGTAGAACCTTTTTGAAAATAGCAACCGCCGACCTCAATATGGCGGCCGCCAACTTAAAATGGCCTGACGTGTCCCCAAAATGTGGCAGCATCTCATTGGCTTAAAACTCTATAAATACCATACCCCTGGTACGTTTCCAAGGACAGAATTTTTGAGTGAAAGAGATTTTGCCGATATACCGAGAGATTCCGAATTCCGACACCGAAACCCTGTCGAAATACCGAGATCCGAGCCTCCGACGTTCCCAAACCCTAGCTTGGATCACCACTCGAATATTGGACTACCGAGACACATTCCCCGACTTGAGGATCTCCCAGCAATTTAGGTACCTTGCTTGGATCCCCGATCCTTCTAGCTCTACCTTCTCTCTTATGGAGTGATCGGGTTAATTTTCACAAATTTATTTCAATTATGCTATCGTTTTATTCATTAATTGTTATATTCATAGTTAAATTCATGTTTTAACGTACTTAGTTTAATTGTTTTATTGATTTACTCACTTTCACTTTAAGCTTATTTCAAATTGTTAAAGTCATTAAATAGT
>JAULJZ010166233.1:0-25435 GCA_032270985.1 Heliamphora pulchella | reverse complement strand
CGTAATTGGAGTACTTTTAGTCTCATCCACACTAAGACAAGGAATCAGTTGAAATACATGAAGTTAAACAAACTTGTGTATGTGTACTACAACATGCGACTGAAAATCAGACATGCTACAAGGAGTCAAAAGGAGATAGACGATTATTTCAATCAAATCAATCTTGACTACATCTTTGAAGAAGAAGATCCACTTGCTCCGTCATTACAAGAGAGAGAACAACCAACATTAAAAGGGCAAGATAATTCTGATTGGTTGAACCTTGATGATGATGATAATGATGATGATGCAACCAATTGAGCATCAACTGAACAAAATAGCATCCGGTGGTGGCAACGGTGGCTTGAGTTCACTTAGTAGCAGCAATATTGATACCAACTCACCCCCTAATGGAGGCAATGCTGGTAATAGGCAACATGAAGGTGAATCCTCTAAATATAGACATACTGATACCAGTAGAGGCAATTCGTCTTTTCGTGGAGAACCTGGGATGCATGCCTTTCGTGATGATAAGGAGATTAGAGATGATACTCATTTGATGCACTACCGAAGGCGCAGGTCGATCATCAGGCGAGACATGTGACAACTATGATGATCATCCTATTATGTACCAATTTGGCGAGCTTGGATTTAGAGAACAACTGACTATTACCCACGAGGGCCACGACCACATCTCATGTACTCTCAGGGCCCTCAATCTTTATACTATCCTCTGCCACCCCCTCTCTATTACCATCCACCTCTTGCAGCTTATCATCAACCACCTATGGCTTACTATTCTCAGTATGAACGTCACAGTATGGTTATGGATTATTTAGGCCGCTTATTCCTTATGGTTATGCTTATCAGCCTCTTGAATCTTTAAGTAGTGGCAATACGATGGATACTGGAGATAGAACCTCTAGCTACCGCTAAAGACGGTAATCACGCCAGCAAGTTTATGATGATGATGATGATGATGATGATGATCATGACATTTATGAACCACGCCATTCCTTCTGGATGTGTGAGGTGTTTTTTTTTTTTCTTACTTAAATAAAAACTAAATGAATATTAGTATGTGATTTTTAAAATAATATCTTGTTAGTAATAGTAATATGTTAAAATGTTGAATTATTATTTGTTAGTATATAACTATATTAGAATTTTAAAGCATGCATCATGCATGACATTGATATTATCACAATCAATATTATCTTTTGCTTGTCTTTGTTATGAAAAATTATCAATTATATTAGTATTTATAATATCATAGACACTTAGTAAAATTCTTTTACCATACAACAATATTGTATTTTTTTAAATTTTAAAAATAATATAAATTCTAGAAAATATGTTTTTTGCTTTCAAATAGCAATTAAAAACAACTACAAACATTCATTTTGTAGTAAATAAAGTAAGAATATGTGTATCAATGAGTTTTATGCCATTTATTAGCCTTGAAAAAAATTCACATCCATGACGCCGGATTTCCGTTACAGGTTGATCAATACGTCCGATATCTGTTACACGCGACTATGATCATTACGCAGGCTGATACCGCGATTTAGAACCTTGGGCTCCGGGAGACTTGGGATGATTTAGTGTCCATTGAGCCTTGCAGTTGTGGGGTAAGCAAATTCTTGATGTTTGGCTAATGAATTTAGAGATTCAAGGTTATGGAGTGGGATTTTGGGTCTTATCTGCAAATTTGATTTTTGAGAAAGTAGTGTAGAAACAAAGATATGGTAACAAAGAACAGAGGATGCTAACAGAAGATGAAGTGAAAGAAGAGAGAAGCAAAGAGAAATTGCATATGGGACACAATTCTAAACTTAAATTCTCATTCATTCAAATCTCCTAAGACATCAAGAGGGCCTCTTATTTATAAATATAAAATTCTAATTTGGGGAAGGATAGCAGAATCTTAAATTTCATGAAAATAAAATAAAATCTTAATTAAAAGATAATCAAAATAAGTAGAATCCTAAATTAAAATGAAACAAAATAAAATTTTAATTAAAAGACATCAAAATACCTGGAATCCTAAACTAAATGAAAGCAAAATTAAATCCTAATTAAAATGTAATCCAATTAAATAATTAAAATAAAATTACAAATAGGTCGCAGTGTTTCACATCATTCTCTTTCACTATGAGAAAGAACTTGATCTCGAATTCGCCGTGAAATACCGAACGCTCTTATGCCAAAGAATCAAATGCTTTGAATATGTTGACAACTGGTACTTCTTTTAAAAGTTGAATCTAAAAGTTTGCAATACAAATAATATTTGTTAAGTTCCATTAGATATAAATTGAAGACTTAATCGAATTCTTTAGCACGAATAAATCCAATTTGTTCTGTTTTGATGGAGTCTTTTGTTGGTGGACAATTAATAAGATTGGACAAGTGGAATACATTCTTATGTTCGAAAGACTCTTCATTTTATGACCCTTTTATGGCATGAATTTTTTTTGTTCTTCAATGGCTGGAGCAGGGATAGGATATTAACGTTGGAGATGGAGTAGAATCAGATTTTTCTTGGTCAAATCCTGATCCATAATGTGGCAATGCTTCTGAGTTGGTATCGAGGTGGGAGAGACGTGAGTTGACAACCTATCTTTTGTTTTGTTTTGTTTTTGGAATTGCAAGCTAAAACAATTTTTTTTTTCCTCACAACATTTGAATTGATGGTGTTATCTTTCCTATTATACGTGGTATTAAATTCATCTAACTATGAATTACCAAGTAATACATGCGAAATATTCATGGAAATGACGTCAAACCGAACCTCATTAAAATAGTCACCCAATTGAATAGGAATCGAACACTTTTAAGAGACTAAAAGATGAAGTGTTATTAGCTCAAAATAATTGATAGTATTGCAGGTGTGATTCAAACTGAAGTTTCATCCTTCTGACGCCTGTTATAGGTATAACATTCATTGGATATCCTCAATTGATAACAATTTTACAAACTTTATTTGGCATATCTAAGAAAGGTATGAAAATTATTTGTGCGTTTTCACTCTATCAAATGGTGTAACCTTTGTTGTAACCTAAGTTCTGATACCAAATGGTGTAACCTTTGGGTAGAACTCAACCATGAAAATGGCATACAAAGGGAGGGTGCCCAAGTTGCTTATATTGCATATGGGGAGTCTCTTATTTTAATCGATGTGCGACAAGATCGTAATATACCACCACGCTCTGCAACCGGCACCACCATACTTCGTCTACCACCACGCTCTGCAGCCAGCACCACCATACTTCGCAGACGACATTTCGGCTTTCCACTCTATTGACATTGGCCTAGTGTAGCCTTTTCTCTTTTGGCGGCTTTACTTATCTATTAGTATTCAACAATTTAGCAAGTTGCCTTAATCCAACTTATAGGTTGCCATTTTTTGACTTCAACTACATAGTAACAACCCATTTGATCCCATACTCGAATAGGTTGCATCCAATCCCATACTTGGCATGGTGGCCATTCTGATACTAAATGGCGTAGAACCAAAGATAAAGCAAGGAAGAACAGAGGATGAGAAGAGAAGATTAAGAGAAAGAAGAGAGTGAAGCGACGAGTAATTGCACATGGTTACACGGGACATATTTTAACTCAAATTCTCAATCATAATACATCAAGAGGGCTTCTTATATATATGCCTAAAATCTTAATTTTAAAAAAGATACTAGAATCCTAAAGTAAATTAAAATAAAATACAACCCTAATTAAAAGATAATCAAAATAAGTAGAATCCTAAATTAAAAGGAAATAAAATAAAATCTTAATTAAAAGATAACAAAAATAATTAGAATCATGAAGTAAAAGGAAACAAAATAAAATCCTAATTAAAAGTTAATCTAAATAAAATTAGTTATCAAATAATAAAAATAAAATTGCAAATGAGTTCTAATGTTCCGCGTTAGAGGTCCTACACCCATGTGAATTAGGGCTTCTTTATCTATGTGATGGACATTTTAGATTTTGGGAATGTACAGTGAGACTCTTGGTTATGGGGAAATGGAACGTCAGTGAGTTTTCTTTTCTTTTTCTTTTTATTTAAAAAAGCACTTCTAGGGCTTTACTATAGCGTGATTGACTTTCTCCCCCTCGCTTATTGATAAAACTGCAGGATTTTTTGCAACTTTGGTGAATGATGGTCCATTGATGAATTGATGGTTCCCATTTGCTTTATGATGACAATACCATTATATGTATGTATCTACATGTATATAATATATATTATATATATATATTTGGGGGCTTGCAAACCAGGAGTAGTTAGGATATTTCTGAGTTTTTATACTTAATGGAGGTGCCTTGTTTTGATGAATTTGCTTCCCTCTTAGAGTGCAAGGATTCATGCCAACCTTCTTCATATTTGGGGATGCCTGGACCTCCATTAAGTCCGATTGGATGGTATGGGATTCAGTGGTAGAAGGGTTCCAAAAGCTGTTACCCAAGATGATGATACACCTTACCCAAAAGGTTTTCATGCCAACCTTTTTCATAAAAATTGGGGATGCCTTAGAGGACCTCCATTAAGTCTCGATTGGTATGGGATTCTGTGGTTGAAGGGTTCCAAAAGCTGTTGCCCAAGAAAAAAAAAAAATATTAATAGTAAAAACTTACCCAAAAGGCTCCAAAAGCGGTTGGCATGGTTGAAAAGGCAATATTTCTTCAGTGGGGAAGGTTGGAAACGCAATATTTATGGGAAGGGAAGTGATGGGGAAGGAGTTCAAATATCATTTGGTATATTTGGACACGATCTGCATTCCAGTTGAAACAATGTAAAGTTTGGAGGAGGGTGATGTGGTGCAAAAGATGGTTGCTTATGGGAGACTGGTTTTCAATGGACGCCTCTTTGTCATTCAGTAAGGGAGTTTGGTATGGTATTAGAGGGTGATGGAATGAGTTTGTGGGATAACAAGACTGGAGGTTCGGATAAATTAAGATTTTGGCTAAATTTGTGAAATGGTAAAAGAAATTAAGGACAGCCTTTCTGGATGTTTTTAGGATTTCTGTGGGTTGGAAGGCTTCAATGTCGGACTGCCTTCGTAAGGAGGGCAATCAAATGTTTTGAGATGTTTCTTTAAGAATTGCACGGTGACGTGTTTCGGCCTTTTAAACAGACTTACATTATTGTGCCAATTGTAGAGCGGGAAGATGTTATGAAGGGTTGATGTCCAAGTTGGGAATTTTTGAGACCGAAATCATTTTATGCCACTTTGGTAATTAATTATGGGATTTCTTTTCCTGGGTGGGGTTTGGCTACCAAATGCACCATCCAAAGTATGATATTTGTGTGGACGGTTGTGGGAAAAATAGTCAATATTTATAATTTGATACGAAGATGATATATTTTTTTTGGTTAACTGGTGTTGGATTTATAGACAAGATGGGAATTTGTCAGTGTTCTTATTCACTTTCATGTGGTTAGAGAGCTTGGCAGTTCAATTTTAGACGTGTGGAATGCATTGGGTCTTCCCTGGGTGTGTTTTTTCGGGATCTTCTGTATAGTAAGAGAAAAAAAGGGAGGAGGGGGGGGTGGGGGGGTAAAGTTGGGAAGAGAATGAAAAATGTTTGGCTGTTGGCTTTCTTATGCTTGTGTGGATTATTTGGGGAAAGCAAGAAACCGCAATCATAGTCATTTGAGGGTGTGTAAGAACATTTCTTCGTGTTGAAGAATAGACTTTTTATATGGTTGGACATTCAGGGTGATCAATCTACCCTTGGATCATTTTGTCAACTTATAGAGCCTTTTAATGATACAGTAGATACTTAGACGGTTTGTCTCCTCTCTCTCTCTCTCTCTCTCTCTGTGTGTGTGTTTTGCAGCTGTACATCGGTGGCATACATCATATTAACACAACTATCTTGCCCTAGATGATACCATTTTGCACGTTTGTGTTGTGTACTGACCACAGTCTGCTTTCTAGAAGGTAAAAATTATGGTAGTTGTAAAATGATACATAACATGTGTAGCACTATTTAACGATGTTGAGAAAAGAGTAGATGCGTTGAATTGGTCAACTTCAATAAAGGCTTACTGATTTTCCATTCTTCAATGTCCATGTAAATATGTTTCCAACATTTCTGCCTTGCATTAATTTGATAAATCAAAGTTTAAGTGGTCTTGCAGGTACTGCTTTGTGCTTTTGGTGTAATGGTTACAAGGTTTTAAATATCGGCCGTTACGTATCGCATCGGCTGATACGTATCGGGATTTTGGGCCTCCGATACCGATATTTACCAATGTATCGGCCGATATTGCCCAATATCTACCGATACATGACCGTATCACCGATACCGATACGTCTTTCGATACGGCTATTTAGAACCTTGAATGGTTATGATTGCTTTGATTCTTTTCCCTATTTCTAGTTGATGGTTGTATCTTTTTTAATTTGTTATTCTTGTACAGAATGCAAGCACAAGCCGTAGAACTCAACGAAAAGATAGAAGTTGTGAACCGTGAAAGGAAATATCACCAGGTAATTCAAATTTGTGGAACTCCTGTTTCAGTTTCTATGCTGTTCATACACTTTCTGATTAATATACTTCCTCTCTGTGATTGATCAGCAAAATGCTGTATATGAGCTTAATGCATTATCGGCACAATGGAAGGAGCTTTGTGAGAAGAATATAGAAATCCAAGCTGCCTGTGCTAAAATTGAAAATCATATTGAAGACATGAAGGGAGAAGCTACTGAGAGGCAAGTTAATTATTAGCTTGGTATGTTTTCTTTTGTTGCTGCTGCTAGTTTGGGTATCAAACATTGTTATTTTGCTTTCCAATTCAGAGGCTGGAACTTGGAGACCAAGATAGAGAATGGATCCTTGCTGCATCCAGAGCAGTAAGGTAAGTATGTGTTTTCACTGAAGAAAGATTGGATTCCATTCTGATATGTTGTATGTTCATGGAAATGTCAAACATACCAAAAAAGGAAGAGAAAAAGAAAGGATAACATGGGAGAAAGAGGAGAAATACCATGGGCTAAAGATCATGAAGGGACAAAAACTTATTGTAACCAGTGAAGACCACTAGGGACTAAAGGGCTTGTTTGTTTTCTGGATACCTGAGCTTGTGATTGAAATGGACCGGACCATCAGTCTAGTGGACGAGCCAAAGATTATTGGAATCCCAACCCCTAGTTTGTTTATACTTGGTATTAGTACGATTTGAGACCTGGGATTATTGGTTAATTGACTACGATATCCCTGCGTATGTGGTTATGTCATTTCAAGTTGGGCGCGTAAAAGCAAACTCTCCAAATTAATGACCATTGACCAACCTTTCCTCCAGTGATCTTGCAAGGAACAGGAGTAATTTTGTCATTTGAAGTTGGTGGTCCGCAACCCCTTTTGTCCCAAATTTGAATCCCACCTCCCAGGTGGGATGAGCTAATCCTGAGTATGGCTTATTAGTTAGGTTGCCCTGGACGCAGCTAGACCATTGGGATTGCTAACAAACACTTGACTAGCGCAGACTATGAGCCCATAGTCCAATCCAATGGCAGTAAAAAAGAAAAAGAAATAACAGAAAAGGAGGCTACCATCCTTACCATTGCTTACATTAGATTCCTTAGTTTGTTTTTCAGCAGTATTTGAAACTAATTAATACCACGAAGTTTTTAGTTTTACTAGCATTTTCCATACAAGCTAGTTGTAAACAATTTTAAGCGAATGTGGGGTCCTAGGTAGAAGATCAGATTGTCGAGGGCATGAATTTATGTTGGAGGAAAATCTCGTCCTGCAAACGTAATCAGAGGTTAGGCTTTTACAATAGTCTATGCCTCCTTGCACTCTAGATTGATACTCTACTCTGTTTTCTTTTCCTAACTATGGTACATGTAGTATATTATTGCTGGCAAAGATAAAAGGGAAGCCAGAAAAATCAATTTAATGAATTAGAGAGCTTTTTATGCATTTAGATTTATTGCACTTATTTTTTGTTAAACTAAAAACATTGGAATCGTTAGCTCTAATATGGGTCATTACAGAACGGCCTATTGTTCCTTATCCAATATTGTACTGTATATTACCAAATGTTTTATCAGAACTTAACTAGTTCCAAATTGGTCTTACATTTTTTCTAAATTTCCAAAATGTTTCTCTTATGTGACTTGCCAATGCTCTTTCCAAGAAAAGAAATTTGAAAAAGGCCATAATGCCATAAAGAATGGATCAGATGATACTTAGGAAAATGAAGAAAAAAGAAAATTGCAGCTGTGGTGGGATCTGGCAAGGGGAGACTCCTTGATAGTGGATCAGGTTCTGATTATGATTGATAGTGGTGGGATTCGGCACGGGACGACTCCTTTCAAACTTGAGAATATGTGGTTGTAGGTGGACGGGTTTTGGGATAGAGTGGCAGGCTAGTGGAGCAGCTTCATAGTGGAGGGTCATCTGTCATTCTCACCAAGAAATTGAGAATGGTAAAGATTGAGTTGAAATAATGGAACATGGAGTTGTTTGGTAGGTTGGATGTGTGAAATTGTTTTTTTGTTTATTTTGTTATTTGGTTGTTAGCTAAGGGGTAGTTTAGTCAATCAGACTAATTTGGGTTTTTGGTTATGTTCTATTTATATTATGTAACTATTCTTTAGTGAAAAAAGCCTTCTCATTTACTGCAATGATAGATGATTTTTCCTTTCTCTCTATTTTGTATCATGGTATCAGAGTAGGCTTAGCAACCCTAAGCTTCAACCATTGCAACCCTAAACATTAGCATAGCATCGAAATCCAACTGTCACAAGCCTTGGAATCCACAAGCACCGACTAGCCTGTCAACTAACTTCGCACTGCCTAACCATCGCCGTCCAACCCTCAACATTGGCGAATTGTCTTTGATCTTCAACGACCCTTCTCCGACATCATCAACCTTAACAAATCTCTTTGTTTGTTCTCTCTGGTTCACGATCCGACTAGACTGATTCTTGCTCTTACGATTTTCTCTAGATTTTGTTGGCCTTTGAATATCAGCTAGTATCGGTGACCACGATCAACCAATCTTTGACTACCGGTGACATCAAGCGCAACCAGATTTGATCTGTGCCACAACTCAGTGCCTCTATTTGACCAGTTTGCAGTGGTACCCACGACCCAACCAGTTCTCTTCCTTTGTTGACCTTCACCGAACTCCCGTCTTTCATGGAAGACGTCGTCACGCACTCACTTGAATTCGATGACTTGTGGCAGAGCCTCGTCAGCCTTTGAACTCTTCAACATTAATGACTTTGCTAGAGTTCTCCATTGTTGCTGCCGGCCTCTGTTTTTTCATTTGGTTCTCTCTATTGGTTTGTTTTTGGATCTGGTTTGTCTCCTCTTGGTCTTCTTGTTTGGTTTTGGCTAGAGTTGTACTAGATTTTTAGTACCTTGTGATACGGTATTTTGGATCTCTCTTGAACCATATTTTGAATATCTTGTTATGATATTTTAGGAATCTTTTGATTAGAATCTCGATATTTTTGACCCACCCATGCAAGATTTTGTTATCTTAGTCTCTTATTTTCTTTCGTTATGTTGGACACAAAATTGTGAGCTATTAGCATCTGGTTGAATGGAATAATTAATATAAGGCACGAGCGTTTGAATACAATTATTTGGTTCACGAAAATTTGGCATATGATTTTGCTTTTCGCCCTCCAGTGGTGTCCCATCTTCCTTAATGCAATCGTTGAATGAGCACTTTCAGGTTATGAAGGCTTTCTTTGGGCTCCATCCTCGTACGCTTGTTGTAATCACTTTCTCTTCAAGTTTTCATGGTTCTTGTTTCACAAATGTTTCCCTTACTACTTGGATATTTGACTTCGGTTCTTCTCATCATATAATATTTGATTTGTCGAGTTTCCATCATTGTATTGCTCCCTCTTCTCCCATCACTATTTCTATTGTAAATGGTGCTTCTGTGCAAGTTTTTATTAGCTATGTTCTCCCTTTCATACCTTCTTCATTATATGTTTCTAATGTCTTTTATGTGCTACAATTGTCTATTAGCTTACTATCTATTAGTCATCTTTCTAATTTTAGTTTTGATATTTTGTATTCTTCCTCTGGTTTTTTTGTTTAGAATCGGACATCCCAAAAGCTGGTTGGGACTGGGCGTAGGATTGGTGATTTATGATTTGGAAAGTTTGCACATTCCTCTGTAATTGTATCTTTTTTTTTTTTTTAAGTCAACATTCTTCTCATTTTTAACTTTGGCATTTTAGAAAATATTGGCACATCGTTGATGTAGCTCGCTCCCTTCTTTCCTCCTCGCTCCCTACTAGTTATTGGAGAGAAGTTATACTTACAATAGCTAATGTTCATAATCGTATGTCCACATCTATTCTTTATGGAATCTCTCTTTATGAAAAATTGCTTGGTCATACTTTAATTGCTTGTTACATATCTTTGGTTGTATTTGTTTTGTCATTCTTTCCTAAGGGAGTGCGATAAATTTAGTGCCCGCTCAAATCTGTGTGTCTTCTTGGGAGGTGGTATTCATCAAAACGGCTTTTGCTATTATGATCTTATATTTAAACGACTATGTTTCTTGTCATGTTGTATTTCTTGAGCGACTCTCTTTTTTTACTCTACCTTCTACATATGCCCTCGTTTCTAAAGATTACTCAACTTTCCAAATATATATGTACACACCGTGTTATAATTCATAACCAACATTATCTCAATCATATTAGGGGCAAACTCAAATTACAGCATTACAACAATGTTATGAAGCTAGTAAACAAAAATTCAAGTACTAAGCATCTATAGTAGCATTTGCATTCATTGTTCATAATTCAACAATTCTGCCGTTGGACATCATATGTTCAAAAGATTGTCCATAATTGTGGACTATACAACATTTGAATATTGCAATACATCAAAAAAAAAAAAAAAACACATTATATCCTTCCACCGAAAGCCAAAAATGATTGTCTATTTACTTCAACAAAAGCCACCACTTCAACCATCATTGGACCCAACTACTTACGTTACTTCATTGTCTCCACCACCATCATTCGTGAGGACTGTGGCTTCCAATTCTAGTTTATCTATAGAGAGTTGTGCTCAATTTCAAGTTCTCCAACATCCTCAAATGAATCGAAAGCATCTCTGGTTATATTGCCCATCTTGGTTTGTCCTTGCATATACTGTGGGCTTTTTCTTCATAAAAGATGGAAATCGCTATGAATGAAAACCAAGTCTTCGACATGTTTTTGAGTTACCCAATTCTTTATCGAATAAACAAAAGAGTAAGTACTCCAATTTCCGTTGCAACATGATGAAGAAGAAGGTTGTAAATTCAAATATAGGGTTTGAGGCAAAGGTGCATGTGCATCATAAGTGGCCCAAACTTGTAGGATCCATTTCGTAGCAAAATCACGAATGGAATCACTCCCTTTAATTTTTTTTTTTTTGCCTACCTGAGAAATTGGAAAATTCCAAGTTAGCATTTGAGCGCTTCTCCGGACTAGGAAAATACTTTTTCATTCACTTAATCTTTCTCGAGAAACCTTTAGATCCTTATGTAACACACTTATAGACATCGACTCCTTGTGATGTAATTAACCGTTATGGTGTTGAAAGGTTTTTGATTAAGAGAAAGAATCAACTCTGAAACTTTTAACTCGTAATGTAAGTTAGAAGTTACCTCTGATTTAGCGAATGATCTAAGGATTGGAGTGGAGTATTATTCTTGTTCCAACACCCGATGAGAATTTGATGCACCACTTAGTAAATGTAGATGGCTCCTCAAGCTGCTTTTCTTCATGCTTATGTACCACAATTCTTGATTATTGTATCCCACATGTCATGGACCAAGTGAAGACAAGGCCTATCTGTTTCACATACACTTAGCATAACAGGAGTGGTAAATGTAGTTACATAATGAGTTGGTTCTCACCAAACATAGTCTAACACTTTTTTACAAACATGGCTTTTCCCATCGAAACAAAATGATTATTTGCAACCGAAAGCAACTTTAAAGGAACACAATCATTAAACATAGTCAACTTCCTAGAATGATTCATGATGAAATTCTTGGTTAACAAAACATCGTCCGCAATAGTCGTGATTCAACAACACTCTTCACAAGTAACTTGTATTTTTAACATTTTTTGCAGCACAAATATTTTGTGAGGCAAGGTTGAGAGTGTGGATCACACATGGTGTTCAAATAATGTCAGTATGTAATCCTTCAATTAGGAGTACTGCACGTGCACAATTCTTATCATCATATGCGATTACTTGAATCTCAATTTTTGGACCAACCTCCGCTATCACTTCTTTAATCAACTCACAAATAAAACACTTTTTTTTGGTTTCACTTTCACCCGAACAATCCACAGTTTCAAGGAACGTAGGCCCACTTTTCGTTACCACCATAAAGTTAATCAAAGGACTCGTTTGTGGGTCACATCACTCACAACTGTTGTACCGTAACGGCTTTTATCGCTGATATTTACACTACTTCCGTTAACCACAACTTTTCACGTATGTTTACAAATTTCCAATTTTGTTTTAGTTTCACTTTTACATCTGTAATCTGTATATGTTCCTTTTATATCTGTTAGCCATTAAAGTTAATATTTTAAAGATAACACTCTTATGAAAGTAAGGGTGATGTGAGATCCTTTCTGCCATTCTTTTTGGGTGAGAGCTTAGGAACCAATGAGATGTAGATGGTATCATGGTAGTATACCATAACATGCCTTATATTGGCCATTAAGTAATTTAGTATCGTCGTCTTATATATACTATATTTGTAGTACCAAATATTGGCCTATGATTACTTTACTATAAATTTTCCAGTCTATTTGCATTTCTTATGGTTTTAGATCGTGAGATTCCCTTACTAGATGAAATTACCTATTTGTTTGGCTTTAATATAAATGTAAAATTCAATTTCATTTAGGAAGTATTTCTTTAGAAGTTATAATGTTTATAAACAACCATTACACAAACATGCTTATCATAAGGTTTTTAGCATTTGTTAGCGATTGAAAAGAAATTACGAGTTGGGTTGTCATTTTTTGTTATATATTATTGACAGACTCCCGATGCCGTTACACACTAGCTGATACTACGACTTAAAACCATGGTTGTTATACTCTTGTTTGTCACTTCTTTATTGCTTCTGTGATCTGAAAACCTGGTAACCTGTTTTGAAATGTTAGGCATATGTAGAATGCATGCACAAGTATCAATCTTGTTTAAAATTCATATCCAGGTGTAGAAGGGTCTGATTGGGTTTAGAGGTGTTCACTAGGTACATGTTAGATGCCTAGAGATCCGGCGGGAAGCCAGCTCTGAGAGATAAGCAGTCTAGCCAAGAGAGGCAGTTTAGGATTCTGGGCTTTTTTACATGGCTTTGAAATATACTTGTCAAGAAGATGAAAACGACTAATCCATTTGGCTTAAGCAGGTACTGCCTTCTATTTATAAAAGGTCAGTTGCGTGTTCCTAACTGTGATCCCAAACATTTTGAAATTGTTCTGATATTGTCAGTGCAATCAGTTCCATTAGGATTTCTCTAAGATCTCGACGTTCCATATAGAAGGGCGAGGTGATGTGGTCTCTCTCTCACTGGAATTGGTTATAGACAGTTATGCTGCAGGGGCACAATGCTGGGTGAAACCCGCATCCAAGCTATAATACCCCCAGTATCTGAAGTTATGGGCTGAAGCATTGGCACTTACGACCCCTACCTATAAGCTTGGGTAGTTAAGTCAACCGGTTATACCGCTTTGCCCCTTTCAACGGCAGAGTTGCCATTGTGCTCGTGGTGTGATTCCTGCAGTGAAGGGATCCATAATGGAAGTAGTAGGGAACCTTGCATTTTGGAGACTTTGGGCACTTATAGATGATTCTGTAGATAATTGCATCCTGTGGATTGTACACGTCTCACCTGGGCTGATGCATGCATATTTCTCTGACGTGTTAGCCACACGTTACTGCTACGTGTTTGGCAGTTTGTGAGAGTTACCTACACAAGAATTTGGGGTAAATGCACGCGTACATGTTTCAAGGAGTTCAACCAAGAGAGGGAAAGTGATATTTGTATCAAGTCCAACTACAAAAAACAATTGGTAGTGACATTTTTATCATTTTTTGTTCCACGTTTATAGCAGAATGAAAAAAGGTTGGTCCTTTTAATACCCATAATTTTTCACTTGATTATAATAATGCAATTACAAATTGCTCTAAATTGTCAAAAACATCCAAATAAGTTTAGATGATGCCCTCATCTGGTTGTTCCAAGCTAATTTAGATGCCCAAAACAATAACTTAGTCTCGATGCATGCTAAAGGGTATGTGTTGCATAATAAAAAATGATGCATTATGCGTTTCCTTCCATTTGTTCTGTATGGAGATGGCACATTTCAAGATTAAGATATGATAGATATTTTTTTTGATCAGTACAAAGATGTGATTAAATATGGAAACTGTAGACATATATCACTAAAATTTTTTTTCTAATTATGCTATGATTTATGACAACTCATAACTATATGTTTTTTTTTTTAAATGAAACATAGAAACAAGAATGCAAGATCCATCATACAAGAAATTAAAAAACTAAAACTTCAAAACGCCAAATTGATGTACATTTAACATAATACACATTCATATATGATACTATACCCATCACAAGATTCACAATTTCACAAGTTTCAGTTCTAACATTATTCTACTGTATCCAACTTTAAGTCTATAATATGTACACCCATATTGGAGGAGACCAACTTTGTGTACATGTATGAATCACTTCTTGTGTCAAAATAGACCATTCAAATACAAATGTTAGGAGCAAAAAATCTCCAAAACTCATCTTAAATTCTTCATTTTTCTATCTTCATCAGAGGGTGCTACAATAAATTTTTTAGAACTTAAAGTAAATCCAAAAACTGGCTCAAATGGTTCATAATACCCAAATCACCACACTGACATAAACTTCTCAGTTGATGTCTCCAAAATATTTCTTTTGCAACTAGAAATGCGTAGGTAAAAGTGAAACGATTGTTTGGTGTATTGAATTGAATCGTATGGTTACCACACTATGTATTCGGAATCGGATGATTCTTTTACGATTATTGCTTTTGCCAATTTATCCTGTAGATGCAAATTGATTACTTGTTGCATCAAATGGAATCATGTAATATGTATATCATGAGCTTGATGTAGAACAATTTGCATTATAATGGATTACACAATATACAGTTGCTTATGACGTGTGTATAATAACTAAATAACATTGTTAGCAGGTTCTTCAGCTAACATTAATTATGTAAATATGAGAGATGGAAGGCAACTTTGAAATCACAATTAGGAAGTGAAAGTGCAGAAGATTCTAAACCGGACTTGGACAAACCCAAAATTGGTTCGAGATCATCTTCAAACTTTATGCATTCATCTGGGGCTGCAGAGTCTGAGCCTGTTTTTGTGTACTTGTAGTCAAATTATGAAATAACTTCTTTCTTTTTTCTCAGTAATCGGAAGTTAATGTCTTGGAGGTAGGTTGGTCATTACAGGGTAGAATGTGTCCAAGCGATAGACTGATATAAGAATTCAATTCATGAACTAAATAAAAATTCGTACTATTTCTTCCGAAGGTTTGATGTAGTATCTGTGTTGGGGTAATGTGGTGGTACAAGTATTAGAGGCATATCTCTTTCTCTCTGTCTGTCTCCGATCACTTTGTAGAGCAGTGCACCTGAATTTATTTGGGGGTAGTTGAAACCCATGGCAACACAATTTTCCTTATTAATGATGACTAATCGGTTTATTTGAACGTTTCATTCTTTATATATATTTTTTTCTCCAGAATGCTGAATGAACAAACTACATGCTCCCACTTTCCTGTGTCAGTTTAAACTCTTCTTTTATTAAGATTATTTATTGTAATTGTTATTGGGATGCGTCACAGGTTCACAGAATACTGAAGGAATTATGGCGGTGTTAAGAAACGGCTGTTCTTGTATACTCGGTGTTCCTCTTCCATTCTGCGTTCTAGTTTCCAGTGCGCTGCAAGGTGCTGATGGCCCTTTAGATGGAGGATTGCTTGTTCTCAAGTCCTCTCCTAATCTTTGAATTAGAGATTAATTAATTCTTCATTGTGCTTCAGAATCCTCCATGTTCGCGGGAGCTCTACGACCGAGTAGAGTTGGTGCACAAAAGGTGATTTTTGGTTTGCTAATAACTTTTTATGTTATTTTTTGTTGTTGTACAAGCTTTATGAACTAAAGGCATACACTTCTATTTTTCTATTTTAAGAAATCTTAATTAAACTGATTAGTTGGCTTCGGCTGAGAAGTTGAATCAACCGAATATGAATAATACAAGCAAGTTTGTCCATAATTAATTCTAAGCTAAGCAAAAATTTGAAGTATGCCTAAATATGGAATAAATTTGTTTTATTGCCTTAATACGGGCTATATGGTAATAGATAGTTCTTTGCTGTTGTTACCTTAGTTGTTCCCACCTTCGAAAGTGAGATTCTGGTGACTTTGTAAGTGTGCATTCCTTTTGAAATAGAATTGCAATTTTTTTTGAGTTGCTAGAAAACCAGAAAACAATCAAGAAATCTATTTTGAATTCAAAATGAATGGTCTAGATTCAACTGCATGAGCCATACTTCCAGTGACTTTGGATCGTGTTTTTTGAATTCGGAGTAACTTTTGGGCTTATTTTGTGAGTTTGTAGGATTACTATTTTTTTTAAGGTACGCACCCCATATACATGTGATACTTTATGTATGCTAAATTATGATTACTATTACACCTAAGGAAATGGGGAGGGTCCTCTGGCACAGCACCGTGTCGTGCTTTTAAGCATGGCATATTTTTGAATGTGTGTTTATGATGGATTCGTTCATTATGAAGAGTTCATCGAGTTTGTTATTTATGTAAAAATTTAAATTGATCCGATATTTATAACTAAGTGATTGAATAACATTTGTTTAATAGTTTTTTGTTCAAAATTATAATTTTTATTTATTTATTTATATATAAATTAATATTATGCGATCACTTAGCTACGAGTATCGGATCAACCTAGATTTTTTTGTAAATAACAAACTCGACAAATTTTCGTAATGAACGAATTCGATCATAAAATCACATTCGGGAAGGTGCCGTGCTTAAATGCACAGTACCCTCCCCACGTTCTACACGTAATAGTCAGTCCCATGTTGTCTCCTTACTTGCGAATTTTGGCAGTCAAATACCTGTGCTTTTGTTAAGTGCTGTTTGGAATGCCTAAAAATTTAGTTTTTAAGAGATTTAGTATTTTTAGATAAAAGAACAAAAAAAATTAATTGTTTGGGATAAATTGTTTAGTGTAGATTTTTTTTTTGGATTTTTGTTAACATGATTAAAATGTTTTTACTTTTTGCTTTTAAACTATAGCACTAGGGATGATGGCATGATTATTTTATTTTTTAAAATAGGATAAGTTTTTTTAATTGAGGATATTATAGTTATTTTATTTAAAAAAATAATGTTTGAAATATGTGCAAGTGTTTCTCTTAGAAAATGAAGTGAAAAAAAGTGAAGTGGATTTTTGAGAGTTTTGTAAAATTAAATTTTTAGATATGCAGTGTCAATGTTAACCCTTCATCTAATTATGCTACAGAAATTCGCGAAAATTGGTACCTATCAAAGCAAAAGACGGGTCGTCAGGCACATTATAAATCATTATGGAGATTTCTGTTAAAAGCTTAAAAAAAAAATAAGTTTTAACGCTTAAGGTTCATTAATAAAAATTTTAAATAAGGTTTAGTTGTGTGATTTTTTTTAAAAATATTTTATAAATAGATAGATTTATTTATTTTGATTTTTATTTATTTAATATGTAAAAAGATAAATATATCTATTTGTATATTTATGCTTAACAGATAAATTTATCTGTTTAAATATTAACACAATGCGAATATATATATTTAACTAACTATTTATTTACGCATGACAGATAAATTTATCTGACTGCTTATTTATGACAGATAATGTAAATAGATAAATTTATCTGTGTTATTTATATATATTTTGAAAATGTACATATAAATTTATTTGTATTCTTTATACGTAATTTTAATAAAATAGATAAATTTACTTGTGTTATTTACAAGTGCTTTTAATAAAAGACAGATAAGTGTATTTGTATTTTTTATACGTGTTTTGAAAATTATATAAATTTATCTGTTATAGGGTATTTTTATTCGAAAAGAACTTTGCACTTTAAAATTTTTATGAAAATGAGTTCTGCCCAACAAATTTTTTTTATGCTGAATAAAAAATTTATAAATTAAATTATTCACTAATTTTTCGAATTATTGTTTTGCTATCTGTGACGGTTCTATCTATGACATTGGCACTTGACAAAAACTGGCGGGGGTGATTGCATTTGCAACGATTGAAATGTGAAGGGACAAGTTGATATTGTATGGATTTTAAATGTATTTTACGCATCTTATTTTCTGTTTGGTTTAGTTTTTGAAACGTTTTTATTTTACATTTTTATGAACTTTTTTGATTTTTTGGATTAATTTTTTTATTTTCTCGATGTTTTATAATAAAACAAATTTAAAAATATAGCCGTTTTGAAAAAAGTTAAAAAAAATTTACTAAAAATGAAAAAAGTCACATAAAAGCCTTAAAATGACCTTTTTTTGTCTTATCTGAATTTTTTTTATTGGCCAAATTTTTTTAATATTTTAGTTTCTTATAACGACAAAAATATAAAAAGTTACATTATTTAAACTAACGTTAAATTTTTTTATTAATAGACAAAACAGTCATGTAAAAAAAGTTATTATACACTGTCCATAATAGTCCCTGCATCGCAAATTTTCTCTCGTTCAAAATGCCCTCTTTGGTAATAATCTTTTGTAATATCATTATGGCGGGAAAGTTAGCTAAGTGCCATTTTAAAAATTTTCATAGCGAGCTTTTATATTTGAACCCACTAAAATCCTATGCCAAAATCACTTTTGCTCCTTCAAATCGTTAGTTTGGTGCAAACAATTTAGGTTCTGCCACAATAACCTTGGAGACTCTTGATTTGGGTTTGGCCAAATTCCTTTGCAAAGCGCAAAGGAATTTGGAGGAATGAACATGGGTCAATTGTGTTTCCTTCCTAATTTGCATTACCTTTAAAATTCCAAATGTCATTTCTCAAAATTTGATGGATTTGTGATCGGTACGTGAAAGTGCCGATTTGATTCCGCAAAATACAATATGTTAAGTCTCGATTTTGTGTTTAATAATTTATTTTGTAGTGTTTTTATCAACAGCATCAAAAAGAGTGACATAAAGGAAAAAGGAGTGTAAAATGGGACAAAAAGGAAATTTTTGTAAAAGATCTATCCAGACGGACTATGTCCGCGTCTGGACGAAAGTGGTCTAGAAGATATTGCGTCTGGACAGACTATGTTCGCGTCCGAACGAAAAAGCTATTAGGAGAAAAACTTCCGTACGTGCATCAACCAGAGTTCGGACAAAACCTTGACAAAAGGAATTGTGTCAGGACGGAATCTACGGGTGTCTGGATGAAACCACAGTCTGGACGGAATAAGTTTTATCCAAACGGGGCACGCAGTCAGTGTTTTATTTTTAACCCTACAACTTTGGACGGAATGCTCAACTAATAATAGATGAGCCAGGTTCCTTAGATGGGATATTTCTAAAAGTAGAAGACGGGTGATCAAGGGACGTGAGGCGGCTAATTTGGAAGGCTCAAGAAGTGTCGGGAAGTTGAAGACGGAGGTTCGAGGCTCTTTTCTTCTTCTTCTTTTCATGCTTTCAAGTCACAACATGAGTGGCTAAGCTTCTTCTTTCCTAAGGGATAATGAATCCCTAGTTTGGCATTTCTAAGATTAGTTCAAACCCGTTTGTTTGTTCTTTATTTTGGATTCAGCTCGTTGTGTGATTGTGAAACGTTGACTTTTGATCAACGAGTTTTTAATTTAAATATCTAGTTTTCGTTTTTATTCCATTTGATTGTAAAAGCGAGATCATACAACTGTTATATCTGCGTTTCAATATTCAAACGTGAGATACTTTATATTTTGTTAGGACGGGTCGTCCTTTGGACGATCCGTGCTAAAAGCTTAGATAAAGTATGCCAAGTTTGGATTTGAGTTTATTTTATTGAAAATCTTTATCGGTCTTGTAGTCGTGATAAGATTGAATTGAATCAATTAAACATAAACTAGAGTTTTGAATGAAACTAGAATTACTGACTAGGGAGGATTCGAAACCTTGAACTCTAAATTCAGACTTTCTAGTTCTTTAGTTTAATTAGATTTAGTATTCAAATCAAACACCTTTTCCTTAAAAGAAAATTATTAATAAACTATTTTAATAAATAATTCTTAATTGCATTAAATTCCCGTGAACGATATCTGGATTTTAGCCACTATTCCACGGGTAAGTAGTTAAAATAAGGTTTTTAAATAATAATTTTTGGTACGGTACGACACGAACTAATTTGCAATTTGAAAAGTTATCTGGCATTATATGCTGGGGCAATGTATTGGTGTGGTCACGACAATCAGCTGTGAATGTATTTATTTTAACACAATTTGAGTGGGACTGCTTGACTGGTTTGTTCGAATTGCCATGAGGAATAATCGAACATGGACTCAACTCACAAGTGCCTCCTTAAACAATATAAACACATATGGATATAATACAAATGCAACATGGATATAGGGGTCACTTTGATGATTTTGTCGTAGATGGTCAAGAAACTTCAAGAATCTTTGAAGAACTATGCCATTCGATGAAGAGACATGGTTTCCTAACTTAAAATCTAGATTGCCATTAAGTGCGAGTATACAAAACTTTTCGTACTTATAAATTTTATTATTATTTTTTTATCCCTGACAAGCTTTGTGCTTATAGTGAAAAATGTTTCTATGGGGTTATTAGCCAAGGCAAGCTAATTGAGTGAGCTATAAAATCGAGACAATTATTAGATCCTTATGTTGGAGGTGAAGGAAAAATCCCTCCTGGATCAAATTGTTTACATGGGGGTGAAGACCGTTCGGACGGAGCAAGATAGTAATGAAGGTTTTAGGCACTAGATAAAACCGTCTGGTCAGGACATAGGCCGTTAGAACGGAGCCAACCCAAGGAGCCTCTAGACAATAGCGTCCAAATGGTGGTCAATTCTGTCCGGACGGTTCGCAATTGTTGGGGAGCACATTTTGACCTTTTTTTTGTATTTTGTTCTCTCTTTATATAGGAATCTTAAGTAAAACCCTAATTGACGTGGTGTTAAGCTTTGCAATCAACTTTTCCCTAAAAAATAGTAAAATAGTGTGAGCTTGTTGACGTAGGCACGATTTTTCAAAGCACATAAATTTTTTGTCATGTTCTTGTGAATTCTTTTCTTGATCGTCCTTTCCGTTGTGTGGTTGTGGCATGTTTGTGCATGTAATTTTTCAATAACTAGTATCAGAATTTTGAGTTTTGGAGATCGAAAAACATACAATAGTATTAGACGAAAAGGTTAAGATTGAGAAGTTTAATGGTTCGAACTTCTCATTGTATAGGATGCAAAACGAAAATGATCTGTATCAAAAGGGCTTATATGTTTCCCTAATTGGTGAGAAGCTGAAAAATATGCCGAAGGATGAATGAGAAGTATTTGATAGTAAAGCATCGAGGACCGTGTGTGTAATACCCCGTATTTCTATCAGTATAATAGAACCATAATAGACGCAATAATTGTCAAGATTGTATACTAAAAAATCATGATTTTGGTTTTAGTATTTAATTTTATTTATTAACAAAATTAATTTTTTTATTTTATGAAAATCTTAACAAGAAATGTATGCATTTTATTATTTATTTAATATTGTACATGCGTGCCTTTTATTCTATACAGTATTTAATCTGGTGTAGAATTCGGCTTGCACACAGAATACCAGATTATCGGTTGTTATAGAATATAAATTTTTGGTTTATAGTCTTAGATGAAATTGGACAAACCATCTGTACAACTGTAGCACAATATTTTAGTAGATCTATTTTGATATGTGGAACGACAATTGTTTCGACAATTGTTCCGATTTATTGTGCTAATATACTTTGTGTATATTAAACATGACCAAGTTGGAGCAATTAATTTTATACTGACTATATAAATTAATTTACACTCTATAATTATTATGAGTGTGTATACTCTTAATCTTAAAATAATTATTAGACACATATATTTAATATTCGTTATTTTGATTCACTAAAATGTACGATTTTTTATGGATCTATAATCCCAATGAGTTGAATAACGATATTAATAATATGGTGAATATTAATTATTGACGAAATTTACGGCCCAAAGTGTCGGGATTGATGATACCCTTAAGGAAAGCTTATTAATTTTGACTGAGCCAAACCATGCAGGTGAATTTTATAATTTGGTAGTCAAATAAATTAAACGAAATATTTTAAAAATTTTCTGAAAAACTAATTAAATATAATTGTCAATAATTTAATTTAATCGGTAGGTATCTGTAATATTAATATAAGGAGAATAAATAAATATTTAATAATAGAAGCTGGAATACTACGGTTTTGAGAATAAGACTGTGAGTGCAATTATAATTTTTTAGTGGAATGAATTATAATTTATGTTTTTATGAAATTACTTTTGGGTTGAAGTGAGATTTTATAATTACATTAGAAGTCCATGTTTTATTACTCCATAGGTTCCTGCTGTAGTCTATTTAAATGCGATTATAAACTCTGACGCCATAATTCACATTATTCAGTCAGTTGATTAGGTGGTTAGGGTTTTCACATTTTCTAAAAACCTAAGCCTAGTCAATACGAGTTTGAAAAATACGAAGAACGTAGCCCACACTACGATCGAGATCTAGTATACGGGAATACAACAGAAGGCATGTGTTGGAGATTTGACTTCTAGTCAAAAACTGCGATGGATTGTTGACTAAACTTTGTTGTAGTAATCAGAATCAATCTAACCAGATTTCGAAAAGTATAATCTTAAACTAATTTTGGGAGTATTACTGGATTTTATTTTTGATTATTCGATATCAATTTTTTTTAATCTGGAGCTTGTTTCGGCGTTTGCTTGTTCGGATTGTTTTTGACTAAAATCATAAACATAATCTTAGAATCTTGGTAGTTTGCCCCAACAATTAATATCAGACCCGTGTTTGATTATGTATGATTGAATCATGGGTCTTAGATTGTGCTAACTTTGTTTTGCATGCAATCTAATCTCGATTTATAATGGTTATTATGTTTGCATGTTTGATTGTATAAAGTTTTGATTATTAATTGTTTAATTTTTTTTTCACAAAAGTTTGGTCGTGGTAATTGATTGTGAACTCCCCAAAGATATAGGATTAATGTAAAAATATTATTTTTTATTCCTAATTCTCGCTTTTGGTTTTATTGCAATCGTAAGAACGAAGAATAGCATAAAGGATGAAGACCAGTTAAAGAACGTGGCTAGCTCATGGTGCAGCTAGTGCGGGGCACAACCAGTAGCGGTGGGCTAGGCATTGACAGCCAGGTGCAGCGGCAACGTCTTGACGGTGGTGGTGGCTTGTAGTGTTTGTGTGTTACAAAAATTCTATTAGTTGCAGAGTTCTGATTATGATAGAACTAGAAGGCTAAAATTTTAATTCTGGAAAGATTATAAGTTTTTTGGATGAGCAGGAATTCTTTGGCTTAAGAGTTTTAGCTTAACTATAAAATTTAGAAAATAATGCATTTTTTTTATTTATTTAAATGCGTAGATGTTTTATTCGGTTTATGATTTCTATTCAGTTTTAATTAATTATGTTATTCGAAATTAATTTTTTTTGTAATGGAAAAAATCAAATAAAATTTTCTTAAATTAAATTAATTTTTTAAGATAATTTTGAATTTTTTTTTACTTAAAAACACGTTTAAGATGGATTTTTTTTCTAAATCTGGTATCTTGGAAAATGTGCCTCTTAATTTTGAATTAATTAAAAGAAGTTTAATTTAAATAAAATATTTTTTTTGAAATATGTGTAACGAAAAATAAAATTAAAATTCTTAAGTTTTTATTTAAAATTAATTTTTTAATAAAATAAATAGAATTTAAAAATTTTATTTGTTACACATATAACATATAAAGATGGTTAAAATGGAAATCGGTTGTAGCGTGTAATTTTTAAAAATTATAAATTTATTTTAATTAAATAGTTATAATAACCCTCAAAAATATTTTAAAAACTAAGTGGGTGAGAGAAGGTGTTAACATGATACAAGATAAGAAATATGATGCAGAATGTAACGTGATATAGGTGTTAACATGATGCAGATGTTGGTATAATGTAAGCAGATCCTAAAGATCGAGTTAAGATCTAAAGGGAAGCACAAAGATCGAGTTAAGATCTAAGAACTCGGTTGGGGATAAAATAATTTTAAAAGGATCGAGTCAAGATCCAAGAAATTACCTTAACCGGATAAGCAATTGATCGGTCGAGTTAAGATCTCACAATTTCGGAGTAGAAGCGGGATAAAAATAATTAAAAGCTAAATTTATGACTTAAATTTAAATTTATCGGAAGAAAGAGAAAAAAAATCACGAATTAGTAGGTCGAGTTAAGACCTAAAAATTCGGAACGAGGCGTGAGATAAAAAATAATTAAAAGCCTAGTTACGGCTTAAATTTAAATTTATCGGAAAAAAATCGCGAATTATAGGTCAAGTTAAGACCTGAAAATTCGGGACAAGGCGTGAGATAAAAATAATCAAAAGTCTAGTTACGGCTTAAAATTAATTTTATCGGAAGAAAACCGCGAAAAGATGGAGTAGCAAGACAAGTTTTTTTTTTTAAAATTGTTATCATATTTGCAATATGCAAAAAAAAAATAACACATATAAAGTCAATATGCACAAAAACACAAATAACACACTATAAGAAAACAAAATTATTTATGTATTTTTGAAAATTATTTCTGTTAATAAGGTGTGCATAAAGATGAAATAAAACACTTATAACTAAAAGCAAATATAATAATCATAACAAAAACCACCCAAACGGCCCCTTAGGAACCCCAAAAGGTCATTATGATATTCTGACATGGCAGTTGCCATGACGGATGGGACGTGACGGTTGACAACATGGCGATCGCTTAGACAGAATCCCTCTGCTGCTGCTGACGTATTGTTGTGGGATCCCGACCACCACATCTCTCGTCAGTGACCTTCGGTAGGTTCCCTATTCTTACTATTCAATTCCACAGCATGATTTTATGATATATCGAACGTAGATGCATGCCTAGGAACCCCCCATATGATATGATGATGATCTGTTATGATGATGTGATGAATGATTGTGATGTGATGATGAGATGATGATGTCTTAGTTTAGGTACCTTTGCAATGGAGATTACAACAGTAGGAATACTAGGATTTTGAACAAATAATAAAAGAGATAATTTATCAAAAATCAC
>JAULJZ010166223.1:0-25440 GCA_032270985.1 Heliamphora pulchella | reverse complement strand
TAGAATAAATAAATAAATAATTATAATAATAATTACACATTAAAATTACGATTACGACCGTTATAAATTAATTAAATGCAAAATAATGATATTTAATTGCAATTAAAAAAATTTATTATATAATAATAATAATAATAATAATAATAATAATATCTAATTACTTATAAATGAAAAATTAATATGTGAGTAAATACATAACCGGTGGGTTTAAAAACCAATTAACCAAGTCTTTATTGGGAATAATTATTCAATGCTCTTGGATAATACTCCATTCAAATCATTGGACGACACATCTTCATATGTTGAATAAAATAATAATAAAAAAGTGATATATCCCACTAAATACACCAATAATTATGAAGTTAGAACACCACCTAAGCTTACTCCAAAAACATTGAATATTTACTCCTTTATTAGAGCCTCAGCCTCCTGTATATGCATACAAGTATTGGGTTAGGTTTGCATAATAATAATAATAATAATAATAATAATATCTAATTACTTATAAATACAAAATTAATATGAGAGTAAATACATAACCGGCGGGTTTAAAAACCAATTAACCAAGTCTTTATTGGGAATAATTATTCAATGCTCTTAGATAATACTCCATTCAAATCATTGGATGATACATCTTCACATGTTGAATAAAATAATAATAAAAAAGTGATAGATCCCACTAAATACACCAATAATTATGAAGTTGGAACACCACCTAAGCTTGCTCCAAGAACATTGAATATTTACACCTTTATTAGAGCCTCAGCCTCCTGTATATGCATACAAGTATTGGGATAGGTTTGCATAATAATAATAATAATAATATCTAATTACTTATAAATGCAAAATTAATATGAGAGTAAATACATAACCGGCGGGTTTAAAAACCAATTAACCAAGTCTTTATTGGAGTTTCATCCTCCTGTATATGCATATAAGTATTGGGTTAGGTTTGCCTCAGGGATTAGTGTTGTCTCATTGAGGGAGTTTGGTGAGAAAAAGAGACTAAAGAAAAGAAACAGGGTGGTGCCGCATAGAGCTAACGGTAGCCCTTCCCTCGACGCTTGCCCACTTCGTCGGCCACCCTTGACACCGGCGACGTCACCACCAACCACTGTTACCGACAACGCCTCAACCCCAACAGCCTTGAGGGCTGCCTTCCAAGCGAAGCCAAAAATGATGTCCTTAAGCCCGGGAATTTGGGACTTGTAATTCTCAGTCGCTTTCGCCACCCCCTTTGCATAGCTCTTCTCCTGAGCTAGGGCAAGTTTGGCTTGGGACTTACCGAGCAGAGCCTAAGACTCCAGCAGGATGTCCTCCTTCTCCTTGATATGCCTTTTTAAGGCAGTCTCTTGTATCTAGAGCTTGGAAACTATAGCCCGAGTAGCATCAGCAATTTTGGTCTTCTCTCGAAGATTGCCCTCCAGTTTCCTAATCTGTTGGAGGTACTTGAAGTTGACCTGGCACAACTTGGTTAGCTCAGCTTCTTGGGCCTCAACTCGCTCAACCATGGCCATTTGACATTGGAGGCTCTGCACACAGCAAGAACGGAATAAACGGCTAAGACTGACCATAAAAAAAAAAAAAGCAAAGTAAAAAGGCAAAGGGAATTCGAAGAATACCTGAATTGAATGATGGATGGTAACTTAACTAGCTTGTCATGAGGAAATTTGCGGACCTCTTCCATGTCCACAGAGAGGAGGGCCTGGCTCAGTCCGTAGGCAGTGTTCGGTGACGTTGCCTTATCTTCAACATTTATGGGGTGGCCTCCCTTTGACAAGAGTAGGGTCCACGGCTCAGGACTACTCTCAACCTCCATCACCTTCTTCCCCTTCACTTTCACCTTCTCTCTCTCTTTCTCCTTCTTTGCCACCTTCTCGGCCACATCCTCTACCTTCTTTTATCTCTTCGGGGCTTGGGTCGGCACAGGTCCTTCTGAGGCAGGCATTGACAGCTCGGCGGCGAGGTTAGTAGCCTTAGATCGGCGGATCTCTTCGACTTGAGCAGCAGTGGCCACTATGACCTTCTTCTTCGGACCCCCAAGTGTGAGGAATTCCGAAAGGTCTGCTGCTGATGCCTTTCTCTTGGCCATCTCCACAACACGGGCAAGATCTGATGAAGTTACTGAAGAAGAGTAAGAGATAGAAATGGTATACCCTGGCAATGAGGGACCAGGCTTGTCGGCTGTGAAAAAGGGCTGTGCGATAGTCACCTGCCTCTCTGCTCTGGTCAAGGGAATGACAACGGCCTCTGGCACGACAACTTGTGATGAAGCAGTTGCAACAATCTGAACACCGGCTGTGTTTAGTCATATAAAACTCCGGTAGGTTAGGATGTATTTCAAGAGGATGTGGGCGGCCCTACCTAGTCCTCGCTGCTCGAGAAGACCTTTGTACTCCCAAACTTTCTTTAAGTCTTCGAGATGGACACCGGGCAATGGACCTCGAGCTCAGTTATTCGCTGTTTCACCTACACCAAAGAAAAAGAGAACATAAGCATATAAAAAGAGGGGGGGAGTTTGAACAGGCAAAACAACAAGTAGTTGGTGATGGAACTACCGGGGTTAAGGCCGAATTTTCGAGGAACCGTGAAGATATTATGCACCTCGTCGGGCTCGAACTCAAAATTCCCAAAAATGTAGAGGAAATCGTCATCAATATCTTTTCCTGAGTCCAGCAATTCAATCACCAATTTCTCGTTTACCCTTTTGGCCTTGAGATAGTAAGATCCCGTGCTGTGCTGAACCATATTGTAACAATATACAATGTCTTAGATACCAAGGTTGGTACCTAGGATCCTGTTCAGCTCGACGATGCCCATTATCACCCTAAACACGTTAGAGGATACCTGCATCGGGCTCACCCTGTAGTGTCGGAGTACTCAGCGAAGCAAATGATGAAACGGGAATCGAACTCCCCCTTCTACTATGGCGACCAGTGGAAGAGGAAGCTTTTCCCAGTTCCCCTCGCACGAGTCATCAGGACCAGCTAAGGTAATACCGACGTCATCGGGGACCTGGTACCAACGTCGAAAGCTTCGCATTGACTCCGGCGTCGCTACCAGTTTTCTGAGTTTGCCCATCTCCAATTTAAAGTTTTAAACTAAAAGAAAAAAAAGGAGAAGAAGGGAAGATGGGCAAGACCCGTCTCAAAGCACAGAAAAGAGCGAAAGGAGATAAGGGAAAGGCTCCTTACTATGAAAACGACGTAAAAATAGTCTTGAAGTTGGTAAGAGCGTTTGCCTGAATCTGGAATTTCTTTGCCAGAAACTGGGTTCAACTCGCCGAAAATGGCAAAGGTATGCTTCAGAGGGATGCTTGAAGGTTCGAAGAATGGTGGAAAAGGAAAAAATGCATCCCAAATCGATTTTTATACCCATCACATTCGAAAAGACATGCGCCGTACGAAGTAAAAGGCACGCATCGATCCCTGGAACGACACATGCCCCCTCAGGCGCCAGTTAAAACCAGCCACGCCATCATTTGACGGCTCGAAAATGAGCTGTCAATCATTATGGGATGCCAAGGGGCTTAAACGCCCAAAATACTTCCCGAAGCACTGAGTAGAAACTCCCAAACAAGGGAGCACCTCTTGTAATGTCAACACCAAACACAGACCCAGCCACATATCCCGAACAAATACAGTCTGGGGGAAGATGCCCGCCAAACAAGCAGAAAGCAAAAAGCGCTGACTTCCTTCTAGGCTCTCCGATCAAGAAGAAGCCAGAGCTGGGGGTAATTGAGGGTAGATAAAATTATGGGCTTGAAGCCCAGCCTAAGGCGAGCAGGAACAAATTTGCATAAAGAGGCCGGCCCACTAATCGTTCAGCCTATAATGAGTTCAGGCCACCCCAGAAAAGGGTAGCCCACAATACTCTAAGCCCAAATCAGCCCTAGGCAAAAGGCTGACCCAAGTGGATTCCATTCCTGAGACAGGCAATTCGGGAATGTAGTCTTAGGATCCTAAAGTAATAAGAATTGTTTTAGGATAAGGCAAAATCTCTAAAGGGATAAATGATAAGAGGTAGAGTCCTAAGAGGACTTAACCTCCCTTGGTTTTGACCCCTATATAAAGGGAGGCACCACATACTCTCATGCACGCAATTCCAACCCAGTTCTTGATTAGAAACTCCTAAAGAGAAATCTAATTTGAACGTCGGAGTGCTTCCCAGTCAAACCAAGGTCAGAAAGCACTAACGGTATTCTTTGTTTTGTAGGAATTCGGCAACAGCACAAGCAGCCTCTAGTAAGTTTGGCAACTGAGTGTTCGGCTCATACTCTGTTCGGGATCACCGTATTAGAGCCAATCCGATTGGTTCTGATTGTGCCATCCAATTTACAGCGCGCATAGTTTGGAATATTGACACAACTTTTTTGTTTTTGTAAGAAGGGTAGACTTTTAAAATTAGAGATATTATATTAAGTTTTTTTTCAAGAAAAATTAAGGTGTTTGGGATGTGTATAAATTTTTTTTCTTAAATTAAGAGAAAAAAAAGTTAATTAGTTTTTTTAGGAAACCAAACAGTATGGCCTAAAAACTTATTTTTTTGAAAAAAGAAAATCAGCTGTTTTGCAAAAAAAGACCAGCTTTTTTTGCAAAAAAAAAAAGAAGATTTTTTTGGAAAACCAAACATGGGCTAAGCTTTTAGGCCTATTTTAATTAGATCAAAAGAGAAAATAATAATAATTAGATAGTTTGGCAAGCCGTACTAGATACAAAAATCTGCTTTTAATCTAAAATAAAATTCTCAGGAAATCATGTCATTCTGTGCAGATATTTTCAGTAAAAAAAATTACAACGCAACAAACACCACAGTATTTATTGCAACTGCGCTAACCTTTAAAGTTGATTATTAAAGAAACAAAATTCAAAAGCATTAAGATGGATTTTTAAAAAAATTATTTGTTTTAATTTTTAAAAGGTAAATTACACTGACCTCATTTGAGATTTCTGATAAAAACAGAAACACCTCCTGAAGTTTTTGAAATATCACTGACCTCCCATTTGGTTTAATTATATGCATCGAACTAATCCAATCGTCAAACCTCCGTTATTGACTTAACGAAAAAACGTTGACTCTGTTTAATTAATTACTGATTTCCCATTTTACCCTTACCCCCCCCCCTCTCTCTCTCTCTCACACACACACACACACAAATTCAGTATCTAGGGTTTGCATCTCCACTTCAAACATGGCTTTAGCTATTAACCAAGGTCTATAATTAGCAAGAAACTTTGCTGGCAAATACAGATTTATAGTTGAGGATATAGTTAACAACATGAAAGGAATTGAACTTGATGATGATTAGCTTCCAAATTAGAGGGAGATTTTTGATAGATGGGTCATACACAAATTCCTTTTTTCGCAAAATCTTACCAGCCCTCGAATTTCGTCTTCCATGGGTGAAATATTGAATTAGTGAAGCAACGTTGACTTAAGCGGTAGGGAGACCTGGACTACCGAAGAGCCCGGGGCAGTTGTTTTCCCCGTTGTGGCCATTTTGGAGTTTAGGCTGGAGTTTTCCCTCCCGAGCATCGTGAGGGAGGCTTTAGCCTTTTATCGGTTGTGCCCGGCGTAGCTCACCCCCATTATATTGTCAATATTGATGTGAGTAGCTTTATTGAACCGCTATATGGGCATCGACCTCAGTGTTTGGGAGATTTAATATTGCTACTCCATCGCAGAGACCTCTAAGGGCTTGAACAAGTACTATCTTAAGGCAAAAGATAATCGAAACGTTGTACTTGAGCTGAAGAACTCCCATAAGGGCGACCTGGAGGATTTCGTCGTGATCGGGGGTAACTGGCAACTCAGCCCTGGTGTCCACGATCCCTTTGCACGACTTTGTCCCACGAGAGCTAGATCTCCAGGTAGCCAAGCTCCTTTCCCCTGTGATTTATCCATAAATTGTCTTCGTTTTATCTTAACTTGAGCTCTGATGCATTTCCTTTTTTAGCCGCCTACTGCAACACCTCAACCATCAAGGACAGGAAGGACCGTAGAGACGGTCGAATCAACTTTGCACATCTTCAGGACGTGCTCAACTGGGACAGAGACATGGACGTGAGGGTGTTCAAAAGGCTTTTCAACGGAGAGCCTATCCACCCAGAAGAGCTCGGGCATTGTCTAGTCCCCATTGAGGAGACTACTATTGAAGAAGGACAAAGCACGGGTGCCTCCACATCCAGTGTAGTCAGCCTCAGCCCATCCTCAAGCTCGTTAAATCAAATCGTGCTCGACACCATCGAAATGTCGTAGAAAAACCTCCTTGATTTGCTCGTAAGCGTATATAGGCTAACCTCCAACGTCCGTCCAACGGGGGCCTCTTCTGTTTAACCCCTGAGGCTGACCACGAATGCCCCGACTGTGCCCCGGGCTCAAGCTCCTCCTCCACCTCCTCGGGCTTCTAGGAAGAGGAGCACGGCCTCCTAAGTTGCCAAGCGAGAAATACGGCGCCGGATCGAACCATCCACCCCATTCGTGCCAAGTCGATCAGAGGGCTCTGAGCTTCCCACCGAGGTACCTCTTTCATTTACCCTCGCTCATCGTGGCAAGCGCCTCACTGCTTAGGACTCGGTGCAGAAGAGCCACCATGTGGCGTGGGCCTTGGAAAAAAGCATCTGCCTCCCAAAAGATAAGGCAGCGTATGCGGCCCTTCTCAATGCCGCCCTAAGCAAGCAGGCTGCCCAGTACCTCATTGTGGTAAGAATTTGCTCCCGAGATCCATATGTATCTTTAAACAGGTTGCCCACTGTTTACATTATTGTTATTATTATATCTTTAAACTCTTCTATTGTCGGACAGAGCCTTCAAATGGGTATGGAAACTTCCGATTGGTGCAGTCCGCTGCAAGAGAAGCACGACCTCCTACACATTGAAGTCCTAAAGCTCAGAGAGGATGTTAAAGTTTTACAAGCACAGGTCGACAAGGCCTGTGGAGCAAAAGAAGAAGCCAAGGTCTAGGCTACCCAAGCTCTGGACTCAGTCAAGGAATAGGAAGCCAATCTTGCCTCAGTGATCGGTCAACTAGATGAGTCATCCAAGGCCAAGGCAGCTCTTGAGCAGGAAAATGCCGACCTCAAGGCCATAAATGTCCTGGTGCCTAATGAGAGGTACGAGGAGGGGTACGAGAAGGCCGAGAACGTGTACGCCGCTCAGGTGATGAGTATGCAGAACCTTATCTTCAAGATAGGGATGCTGCTCTTGCTGCTACCATGGTTGAGCCTGGATCTGAACTGCACAGGGTGGTCCCTTGGATACAACCCACCATAATGTTTTTCGACCAACTAGCACATCTGCTCGTGGTCGCCATTTCGTCGGGCCCGATGGTCGATGTTGATCTGATCTCGATGGCCCTGGTCCCTTCCCCTCCTCTTGAACAAGAAGAGCTTGAGTTACCTCCTCCTCTTGGGTACGCATCTGATCGTCCTGAGGGTGGCGACGAATTCGAGGAGCTCGAGCCTATGTGGCCTGAACGTGGGACCTCCCCTGCCAACGTCACAGTGGACTTGACTTTAAAGGACGAGGAATCCCAAGGGGAAGCCGCTCAGGGTGTGGGGGAGAATGTCGAAAACCCCCCGCCCAAGTGGAGGCAGTTGGGATGGGACCAGCACAGAACCTGCAGCAGCCAGACGAAGCTGCTCACGTTGCTTAGCTTTTTCTTTCTTTTTTATCTTCTCAAGTTTGCGGTGCACGGTTTTGTTCCATCTGTGAGGTCGGCCCGCCACACCTGTACTTGTTATTTCTTTTATTTTGAATTTTAAGTTTACATTGCACGGTCTCATCTCACTTGTGAGGTCAGCATGCCCTTGCTCTATATACATTTCAATCCATCAATGAAACGAAGCATTTTTGTTCAATTTCTGATCAATCCCCTGCAATTAATCTTGCTTTATATTTAATTTTGATAAAGTATGTGACGCACGACCTCGTCCCGTTCTGTGAGGTCAGCTCACCTTAATTGCACTCTCTTTCCTCATTATTGAAAAAAAATTATTGCTGAGATCTTGAGCAATACAGCCGAGCTGGGTATATTGCCTAATCGAGCTAGCACTTATATATAGCCTAGTTAGGACACTTTGTGACCATTGGTGATCTTTTTGGAGATCATCCGAGCGCTTGGTGTCTAATCGAGCTAGGTCTTGTATCTAGCTGAGCTATAATACCTTAGCCCTGAGGTGGCCCTTCCAGATCAGCCAAGCACTTGGTGCCTAGTCGAGCTAGGTCTTGTATCTAGCCGAGCTAGGATATCTTAGCCAAGTGATGACCCTTTGAGGTCGTCCGAGTGCTCGGTGCGTAGCTAAAGATCTCTTGATAGAAGATGTACAAATCTCGAAATTATTATGTGGGTATTTGCTTATCCTAGCTTTCTGCTTAGGCTTGACTTGAAGCCAACTAGGACTTTTGGTACCTAATCGTGCTAGGGTTTTCTTGCCTAGGCTTGACTCGAGGTCAACTAGAAATTTTACTGCCTAGCCGTGTTAGGGCTTTAGGGCTTTTTTGCCTAGGCTTGACTCGATGTCAACTGGAACTTTCAGTGCCTAGCCGCACTAGGGCTTTCCTATCCATGCTTGACTCGAGGTCAACTGGGACTTTCAGTGCTTAGCTGTGCTAGAGCTTTTGCTCTCACATGGCAAAACTATATGCATAAGCTTCTGTGAAAGGTTTCTTCATTCATCATTCAAAAAGGAATTTACAAATACGGCTTCAGTGGTAAAATTTTCTTAAATTTTGAGCATTCCAAGTCCCCGGAATCTGCTTTCTCTCCAAATCTTCAAGTCTATATGCTCCCGTGCCTGCGATTGATGTGACCTTGTACGGGCCTTCCCAGGTTAGACCCAATTTTCCATCAAGGGGATCCTTTGTATTGAGAAGGACCTTCCTAAGCACCAGTTCGCCGACCTGAAAATTCCTATGGTTGACTCGCTTGTTATAGAACTTTGAAAGCTGTTGGTGGTAGGCTGCCAGTTTGACCAGAGCTTGCTCTCTTCTTTCTTCGGCTAGATTCAAGTCCCGAGCAATACTGAGGCTGTTGTTCCCGGATTTGAAAGCTTCAGTTCTGATGGTAGAAAATCCTACTTTCAGGGGGAGTACAACTTCCAAGCCATAGGCCATACCAAATGGTGTTTCCCCTGTCGAACTTCTAGGAGTTATTCGATATGTCCATAGCACCGAGGGAAGCTCGTCCACCCACTTTCCCCTGGCTTTCTCCAATCTCTTTTTGAGCCCTGATAGGAGTGTCTTGTTTGAGATCTTTGCTTGGCCATTACTTTGAGGGAATGAGGGTGTTGAGAAATAATTCTTTATTCCCAAGTCCGAGCAAAAGGTCTTGAACAAGTTGCTGTCGAACTGCTTTCCATTATCTGCAACTATGGCACGCTAAATACCAAACCTGGTGATGATGTTATTCCATAAAAAATTTTTAGTGTCCACATCTCTGATATTGGCTAAGGGCTCAGCCTCAATCCATTTTGAGAAATAGTCTGTTGCTACAATTAGGAACTTTTCATTGTTGGTATTAGTTCTAGGCAATTTAAGAGGGGGTGAATTTGATCTTGAAAAGATAATAATAATTTTAAAACCTTTTGAAAAACCTTTTAATATTGTAAACAAATGTAACAAGTATAAACAAAGAAAAAAGCAATCCAACTATTAAATAGGTTAGCGATGGAGAAAATGAACTAGATACCAAGGTTTATAGTAGTTCGACCTGTTCCAAGTCTACGTCCACTCCTCAAGACTCTCATTGAGAATTTCACTAATGTAAAATACTTACAAGTGCATTCAAAATCTTTTACAATTTCAAGACGATCCTACGAAAAACACGCCTCTGTTTTTCTTCTAATCTCTTGAGTACTTTTTTGATGAGATTTACCCTCTCGCTCAATGGACAAAAGAGTAACTCACCCTTGAATACAATAAATGTGATGTTTTAATGAGTATCACTCACTCTCTTTACAGAAATGATTGTCAATAAATGAGAAATAAATAGATGAGATACAAGAGCTGGAGTTATGAACAATAAATGAGAGTTTTGAGAGTTTTGATTTTGAATCAAGCAATACAGCAATGAAATAGGTCTCCAAATATTTTACATGCTGAGAAGTAACTCTTTATATAAGCTCTTGAGGTTTCAAGACTGTTGGAGGTAGGTGTGAGCATTTAATGCTAAAAATTCAACCGTTGAACTCTGCCGTGTATTTTGAATTTCATCGCAGGTGTCAATACATTTGCTTTTGGGTTGACACAAAACATCTAGGGCATGGTTCTTGAAGTGATTGGGTCAGCTCAGATCTTCTGTGGTGTTGACACGATTTCTGCATTCTTCTCACCAACACAATGGTGTTGACATGAATGGTTTTGGTGTCGACTCAATTTGATCTTCAGCTTTTCGGGAGGGCCTTTTGTGTTGACTCATTTTGCTTTTGGTGTCAATACTAAAAAGTGCAAGAACTCTCGGTGATTTTGTGTCGACTCAATTTGACTTTGGTGTTGACTTAAAATTTCTTCAAGCGGGCTCGGATATTTGTGTCGACTTTTCTTCAATTTGTGTTGACTCACAAAATCTGCAAGCGGCCACGGTACTTTTGTGTCGACTCAAAATTTCGAATAACTAAAGTAAAGAAACATTTTAGTATCGACTCAAACTTAGTTTGTGTAGACTCTTTTTGCGTGCAGAGAGATTCGGTTCTTTTGTGTCGACTCAAATTTCAGTTGTGTCGACTCAAAATTTTGATACCTGAAACTTCTTCAACTAACATGTTATGGTGTCAACTTATTTGCTCAAAAATTTTGACACACTTGATATCATCAAGTATTCTTTACCTTAAAGTGTTGACTCAAATATCAATTGAAATTAACACAAAATATTCTCAGTCAAGACTACTCAAGTATTAATTATTTTTAGAGATAAGTCATCTCATATTGCTAAAGTTGTCAACTCATTTGTCATTTTGTGTTAACACTATTTTTTAAAAAATAATAAATATTATCTTTTTAAATCAATTTATTATTAGAAAACGAATTATAAAAATTATAAAAATCTAAATAAAAAATCTTTGGGCTAATAATCTTCTTTTTTTATGATTACAACAATTTCAATATTTTTTAGAAAGCATTTTAAAAAAATTTTCAATAAAATTTTTTCCCTTGTCGTTATACTTTAAACAGAATATGTAATCACAATAACTAGGCATACAATAATAGTGTAGTATATATTTGTAAGATAATTTGCAATTTTAATTCAGAAACATTTTAAATTTATTAAAATTTATGCATCAAATCAAATATGTGCAAATTAATTTTCAAATCTCAAACATCAATCATAGAATATATATAGAGAGAACATGCTATCAAAAGGAATTTAATATTCACAAGTATATATAGAAACAAAATATGAGAGAAACATTCATCCATAATTATAAGAAAAGTATGTTCACAACATTCACAACAACCAAGTATTACAAAAACAATATACGTTTAAGTTACAACTTCGCCTTCAACCATTAAAACTTCTTAATGATAAAATGTTTGTAAATGTTTCACTTCTTCTCCACTTCTTCTTTCATTTGCCTTTTTTTTTCTCCCTTTTTGAAATCATCAAAGGGTTGAAGTCACTTATCATCCATAATATTTTTGAATTTCTTCTTCTCTTCTTGCTTTTGGCATCTCTCAAAGGCTTTTTCTTTGGAGGAATATGCACGTTCGTCTTTCTTTTTCGCAGCAACCATGGCATCCAAAGTAGCTGCTAAAGTAAGATTCGTTTCACGTCGAAGTTGAGCAGCCTTTTCTTCTTTTATTTTCTTTGGCTTAAACTGCTTGCTCCATGCTTTCCAAATCCATTGAAGGTATTCTTTCACTTTTCTCGAGTTGGCTTGCACGGTGGTGATATGCCTTGGTCATATTCTTTGCGAACCTGTTGAAGAATTGTCTTATTGCAGTTGACTATGGAGATAATATTGTCATCCCTTGTCTTGCAAATAGCTCTCCTAGCATCTGTTGCATTTTCAATATCACGCCGAAGACAACGGTTGGTCTTGTCCAAATGCTTGACTTTGTCAGATAAAGAGGAAATGGTGCTATTGAGGTCAAATAGGTCTTGGTCAATTTTGGTTTGGAAAGAGGTCAAAAAAGAGGATAAATCTTTAACCAAAGATACAACTTTAAAAAGATCAACTAAAGATGCAGCAGATGAGGCAGGAAAAGCAAATAGAGCATCAACATGTGCAGGAGGAGGAGGAGCATGAGAGGGAGCAGAGAAAGGTCCTGGAGTGTCTGTCCCAATGGATGGTGGAGCAGGAGAATTAAAATCTACTATAATAAGAGAGAAGTCTCATGAGGCAGAGGAATTTTTAGGAATGGATGGAGTACCACGGCGGTTGGTCCAGACTTCGTCGATTTTGAAAATCTACATGTGTTTCAAAGTAGAAGCCCCATATAGGTCATGTTTTGAGAAAGTAACCATTTTCTCAGCAAAAAGGTCAATGCCAAAATGGTAAAAAACTTTGGTCAAGAACATAACATGGGAAAGGGAGGAGTTGGATTTGCCATGTGATGGGAGCATGTCTGAAATAAAAAAAAACCCTAGATCAAAGTGCTTCTGCTCGAGAATACATCACGTTATGAAAACATGCATGCATGAGACATCCCCCAACTTTTCCATTTGTGGCAAAAAGATATAGTTGACCATGTGTTGGAGGATTCATATTTCTGATTTGAAAGAGTTGGCCTCAAGGAGCTTTGGAGGGATCAATTTTATCGACCTAAAATATTTGTCTTACTGCATCATGAAAAGAAAATCCATCTATTTCGATAGATTTCTTATTCGCATTGCAGGAAACAAATATCTCACCCTCAGACACATAAAATTTCATTCAGAACTTTTGGTTCCATTCACCCAAGAGGTGATGGTGGTGCTAGGGATAGATACAATATAGAAATGTGCACAAAAAAGCTTTACGAGTGTGGGATAGTAAGGGTCACGAATTTGGAGTAGTCTCTCCCATCTGAGACTAGAGAACAAATCTCTAAAGCGCATTTCAATATAATCGAAAAAGAAAAAATCTACAGAATGGCCTGGGATTACCTTATGATTCATAAACGAGGATAAGTAAAGCTTCTGGAATTTGTCCGACTTGAAGCTTAGGGACTCTGACATCTTTTTATTGCTGCAGTTCCCGTCGTTGTTGCCGTCTTTTTCTTCTGCTATGCCTAGGGTTCGACGGGTCTTCATCTCTGGTTCGTTTGCTGCCTTTTCCTATTGTTCGAGCAATCATCTTGGATTGAGAAGAGAGATTGAAGAGAGGAGAAAAGATGATTGGTCAACTCATTTTTCAAAAGAAGGAAAAAACGGTAGGAGATGAACAGTTGAGAGAAAGAAGAAATGACGCGAATGGTGAGGACTGGTGCTTCTTAAATAGGCAAAAAAATTTGTGTCGACACAAATGACTTTTGAGTCGACACTTTTCTTCGCGAATGTGGGTATCCAAAATTAGAAATTGTGTCGACAAATTTTCAGAAATGGTTGACACTTTCGGCCATTTGAGTCGACACGATTAAGCTTTGGGTTGACCCAAATTTACCGAGCGCAAGACATCAATATTGAGGTAACACTATATAGAAATGGGTCGACAATTTTTCCCGTAGTGTCTCTTCCATATAGTTTTGAGTCAACTCAAACACATATGTATCGACACTTTTTTAAGTAGGGTCGACATTTTTCACATATTACTTTAGAATATAAAAAGCATTGAAATGCATTAAAAAGACATGATTAGTATGATATTTTAATCATCAATTAGAAGCACATAACATACCATGTTATCTTTTTATATAGCATATTCTTTCTTCATTTAATGGCTTGGTGAATATGTCTGCAAATTGATAATCTGTGCTTATGAATTCAAATTCAATAAGCACATGATCTCTTATAAAGTGATGCCTAATCTCAATGTGTTTTGTTTTGGAGTGTTATATTGGGTTCTTGGATATATTGATTGCACTTGTATTATCACATTTTATAGGGATATGATCTAAGCAAAAATTATAGTCCTCTAGTTGTTGTTTCATTCAAAGAACTTGTGCACAACAGCTACCAGTTGCTATGTACTCAGTCTCGGTTGTAGATAAGGCACTGAGTTCTATTTCTTACTAAACCATGAGATTAGTGAGTGTCCTAAGAATTTATATGTTCTACTTGTACTTTTCCTATCCACTTTACATCCGGCAAAATCAGTATCTAAATAGCTAAATAACTCAAAAGTTATTCATCTATCTATAATAGAATAATCCTAAATTTTGTGTACCTAAGAGGTATATAAAGATGCGCTTAATGGCTGTCACATGTGATTCTTTAGGATTAGATTGAAATCTTGTACACATGCAAACACTAAACATAATATCAAGACAGCTAGCAGTTAAGTATAGTAGAGATCTAATAATACCTCTATAGCATTTTTCATCTACTATTTTACTATTTTCATCCTTGTCAAGTCTTGTTGTAGGACACATTGGAGTTCCATGAATTTTGCTTTCAACATGTCAAATATCTTCAATAGGTCCATTGTGTACTTAGCTTGATTGATGTAGATTCCTTCTTGTGTTTGCTTAATTTGAAGTCCAAGAAAGTAATTGAGTTCTCCCATCATACGCATCTCAAATTCTCCCTATATACACTAAACAAAGTCTTTGTAAAGAGATTCGTTAGTTGCACAAAAAATAATATCATCTACATAAATTTGAACAACTGACATATTATTTTCTTGAGACTTGATGAAAATAGTAGTATTAATTTTTCCTTTAAAAAACTTAATTTCAGTCAACAATTTACTGAACCTTTTATACCATACTCTAGGTGTTTGCTTTAAACCATAAAGAGCATTGGTAAGTTTGTAAACATGATTTGAAAAATCTGAATTTTTAAAACAAAGAGGTTGTTTCACAAAAACTTCCTCCAAGATAAAACCATTTAAAAAGGCGCTTTTGACATCCATTTGATAGAGTTTAAAAATTTTAAAGCATGCAAAAGTAAGCAACATCCTAATGACTTCAAGTCTAGCTATATGAGCAAACGTCTCATCGAAATCGATGCATTCTTCTTGATTGTAACATTAGGTTACCAATCGAATTTTATTTCTAAAAACTACTAAATTCTCATCTATTTTGTTTCTAAAAATTTATTTTGTACCGATTATGGAGTGTTCTTAGGTGTTGGGAATAAAGTTCAAACCTTATTTCTTTCAAATTAAATAAGTTGTTCTTGCATAGCCAAGGTCCAAAACTCATCGTTTTTGGCTTTCTCAAAATATTTTAGTTCAGTCTAGAAAAGAAATGCTAGATTATTACAGATATTATGTAGAGAAGATAGAATTTTGATATCTTGAGATGGATCACTAATGATAAGATCTTTTGAGTGACCATGAGCATACCTCCATTCCTTAGGTAAATTTGAATATCCAACAGCCTGTTGAACTTCATTTTGTTGAGAATTTAAAGTTTCTTCTTGATTTGGCACATCTATGTCTTTAATGAAGATATCTTCAATACCTTTTTCTATATCAATCAAATTAATCTTCACAAAAATCTTGTGAAGAACCAAAATTAGCTTTATCAAATACCATATGTATAGATTCTTCAACAATTAGGATTCTTTTGTTGAAGACTCTATAGGCTTTACTAGATAAAGAATTTCCTAGAAAAATACATTTATTAGATTTTGCGTCGAACTTGCCTAAAAGTTCTTTATTGTTGTTCAAAACAAAATATTTGCATCCAAAGGTGCGAAAATAACTAATGTTAGGTTTTCTTCTATTCTATAGCTCATATGAGATTTTCTTGAGAGAAACTTGTATCATGGCTTTGTTCACGATAAAACAAGCTGTGTTGACAGCTTCGGCCCAGAAGTATCGTGATAGATTATTTTCACAGAGCATGATTCTAACCATTTCTTCCAAGGTCCTATTCTTGCTCTCAACTACTCTATTTTGTTGGGGTGTTCTAGAAGTAGAGAAATTATGGTTAATACCATTTTCATCACAAAATTTTTTAAAATTTTTATTTTTAAATTCTCTACCTTGATCACTTCGGATACTTGTGATTTGAAAACTTCTTTCGTTTTGAACTCTCTAATACAGTTTTGCAAATGAGACAAAGGCTTCATCCTTATTAGTTAGGAAAAGCACCAAAGTGTATCTAGATAAGTCATCAACAATAACAAATGCATATATCTTGCCTCCAAAGTTTAGAATCTTTATTGGACCAAATAAGTCTATGTACAATAGTTGTAAGGGTCTAGAAATTGAAATCTTATTTTTAAAATAAAAAGAACTTCTAACTTGTTTACCTAGTTAATATACATCACACACTTTATCTTTTTCAAATTTGACTTGGGATAACCTAATTACCAATTGCTTTTTTAAAAGTTCAAAAATCAAGTTCATGTGTGCATGTCTAAACCTTCTATGCCACAACCAACTATTATCACTCAAGGCGGCTAAGTACTTAGTGTCATTTTTAGAAAGGTCATTTAGATTGAATGTGTAAATATATTCATGCCTATGACCTTTAAAAATAACTTTGTTATTGATTAAATTTTCAATAACACAATTAGTATGATCAAAGATAATCTTGTGGCCTTTGTCACAAAGTTGACTTATGCTAAGAAGATTATATTTCAAACCATCAACAAGCAAAACGTTTTCAATAGAAAGAGAATGAATTTTACCGATACAACCGATTCCTATAATTTTTCATTTGCTATTGTCTTCAAATGTTACAAATCCACCATCTTTCGATTTGAAGGATGTAAACATTGATTGGTCGCCTGTCATGTGTCTTGAGCAAGCGCTATCAAAATACCACATCCCCTCCTTGAATGAGAACTTGAAACATACTTGCAAGAAGAATTAATTTTTTATTTTTGGTATCTAAATTTTCTTAAGTTCTTTAGAGTTAGTTCCTAGAATGTGTTCATTTAGGAATTCAAACTTATTAACAGATAATTTAAAAGATTTTCTTTGTGGATAATGTGTGACAATGTGTTCATATTCATAACAATGAAAGCAAGTTACATTTAACATTTGAATAGAATTCTTAGCAATGAAAGCAAATTTTTTATTTTTCAAGGTTTCTATTTCACATGATGAGGAAAGAACTAATTTTTTTAGAATAGAATTCTTAGCACACATTTTTCTCAATTCATCGTGCAAATCTTCAAATGCACTTTGTAATTCATCTAAGGAAAAAAGGTCAGGTGTTACCTCATCATTTTTCTTAGCCACGAGGTATAGATTTGCAACCCTTTTTTTTTCGTTTATCATCGAAGCTGTTGTCATTGCTTTCGTCCCATGTGGCTATCATAGCCTTCTTGAAGCTTTTTCTGAACTGCTTCTTGAGTTGAGGACATTCCGCCTTGACATATTCAGGCTTTTTGCATTCAAAGGAAATGATCTCGTCTTTCTTGTGATCGTTTTTGCATTTGCTTGAATTGCCCTTGAATTTGGTAGACTCGTCTTTGTGTCCTTCCTTTTTGAAGAATCTTCTCCCTCCTTGTTTCTTATTTTTAAGAAATTTTTTGAATTTTTTTCGTGATGAGAGCTATATCTTCGTTCTCATTACTTGAGGAGTTTTCTTCGGATTCTTCATCATGAGTTGAAAACTTGAAGGCAATGCCCTTCTTATTCTTCTTGTTATCCTCATCGTCCATCTTGATATTCATCTTATGAGTTATGAGAGATCAAAGAAGTTTCTCCAAGCTGAGTGTGTTGAGGTCCTTAACTTCTTGGATAGCTGTGACATTAGCTTCCCAGATTTTAGGCATGCACCTAAGAATTTTTCTTACCATTTCTGCATTGGAATAAATCTTGCCAAAAGAGCAATATAGAAAATTCATAGTTTTAGCAATATTACCTTGGTTAGCTCTCTCATGGGTAATTTCAAGTCTATCTCATATTTCTTTAACGGTGTCACATGTTGAGATTCTATTGAACTCATTTGGGTCAAGAGAGTAATATAGGAGATTCATAATTTTAGCATTCTTTTGAATATCTCTAATGTCATTTTCGATCTATTCATTTTCTGGTTTAGAAACGATTGTTCCTTCAATGGTCGTGGTAGGTCTTCTAGGTTTATTTATAATAACCCTCCAAAGGTCGTAGTCTACGACTTGAATGTAGATTCTCATTCAAGCTTTCTAATATTTATAGTTTGTTCCATTGAACAAGGGAGGTCTATTAGTCGATTGACCTTTAGACTGGATAAGTTTGATGTTAGTAGTTGTCATATAAACTCTTAGACTGTTAAATCAAAAAATAAGAGCCCAGCTCTGATACCAATTGTTAATTTTAGGTAACCCAAAAAAGAGGTGAATTGGATCTTAAAACAATAATAACAATTTTAAAATATTTTAATATTGCAAACAAATATAACAAGTATAAACAAAGAATAAAACAATGCAAATATTAAAGAGGTTAAGGATAGAAAAAATGAACCAAACACCAAGGTTTATAGTGGTTCGACTTTTTTCAAGCATACGTCCACTCTTCAAGACTCTCCTTGAGAATTTCACTAATATAGAATGCTTACGGGTGCATTCAAAATCTTTTACAACTTCAAGACGATCTTACGAAAAATGCACCCATAATTTTTTTCTAATATCTTGAGTTCTTCTTTAATGAGATTTAGTCACTCACTCAAAAGACAAAGGGTAACTCACATTTTAATACAATAAATAGGATATTTTAATGAGTATCACTCATTCTCTTTACAAAAATAATTGGCAATAAATAAGAAGTAATGAGATGAGATATAAGAGCTGGAGTTATGAACAATAAATGAGAGCTTGAAGAGTTTTGACTTTGAATTAAGTAATACAACAGTGAATATAGGTTTTCAGATGTTTTAAATACTGATGAGTAACTCTTTATATAAGCTCTTGAGGTTTCATGACCGTTGGAGGTAGGTGAGAGCATTTAATGCCAAAACTCCAACCGTTGAACTCTGTCGCGTATTTTGAATTTCGTTGTTGGTGTTGACACATTTACTTTTGGGTAGACACAAAACGTCTAGGGCATGGTTCTTTAAGTGATTGGGTTGACTCAGATCTTCTATGGTATTGACATGATTCCTGCATTCTTCTCACCAACACAACGGTGTCGACACGAATGGTTTTGGTGTCGACTCAATTTGCTTTTGGTGTTAACACTAAAAAGTGCAGGAACTCTCGGTAATTTTGTGTCGACTTAATTTAACTTTGGTGTCGACTCAAAATTTTTTCAGGCGAACTCGATATATTTGTGTCGAATTTTCTTCAATTTGTGTCGACTCACAAAATCAGCAAGAAGCCACGGTACTTTTGTGTCGACTCATTTGTAATTTGTGTCGACTCAAAATTCTGAATAACTAAAGTGAAGAAACACTTTAGTGTCGACTCAAACTTAGTTTGTGTCGACTCTTTTTGAGTGCATAGAGATTTAGCTCTTTTGTATCGACTTAAATTTTATTTGTGTCGATTCAAATTTTTGATACCTGAAACTTCTTCAACGAACATGCAAGGGTATCAACTCATTTGCTCAAAAATTTTGACACTTGATATCATCAAGTATTATTTACCTTAAAATGTTGACTCAAATATCAATTGGGGTCAACACAAAATATTCTCATTCAAGAAAACTTAAGTGTTAATCCTTTTTAGAGATGAGTCATCTTATATGGGTAAATGTGTCAACTCATTTGTCATTTTTTGTCAACACTACCTCTTTTGAAATAATAAATATTATCTTTTTAAATCAATTTATTCTTAAAAAATAAATTATCAAAATTATCAAAATTTAAATAAAAAACTCTTGGACTAATAGTTAGGTGCCCTAGGTAATGGGCCAATAATATCCAGTCTCCACTGTGCAAAAGGCCGTGGGCTTGTGATTGGATTAAGATCCTCGATAGGCTGTCTGTGCAAGGGTGCATACTTCTGACACTTCTCGCACTTCTTTGAGTATACCTAGGCATCTTTCTGTATGTAGGGTCACCAATAGCTCTGGCTAATAGCTCTTTGTGGCATAGATCTTCCCCCTGTATGACCACCACATATTCCTTCATGTAGCTCAAACAAAAAATCTTAGACTTTTTTTGGGTGAACGCACAGTAGGTAAGGTCCCGAGAATGATCTCCTGTACAACTGTCCTTGAGGGGATAGCCAAAATCAAGCAGTTTTGTGCCTGATCTTGTGTGCTTCCTTTTTATCTCCTGGGAGTTGACCGTCGTCGAGGAATATGATGATGGAATCCATCCAGCTAGGTTCCTAGTTGTCTTCTATAGCACACATCTGCTGCGCTGCCGTTTCGATGCTCGAGCTTTCCTGTTTCTGTATTTCCACCGTTCTTTTTAGCTCGAGCTCGGTTGACGAAGCTAAGGCTACTAGGGCGTCAACATGAGAGTTCCCTTCTCTGTTGATCTGCTCAATCTGCACTTCCTCGAATCCCTTAACTAGCTCAAGTGCTACAGAAAGATAAGCAGCCATTCTGTCATCTCGGGCATTATACTGGCCAAGTTAGTTGTTTCACCACTAGTTGGGAATTGCAAAAAACTTCCAACTTTCTGATGCCCAATAGCTCGGCACTTATGAGGCCGGTCAACAGCGCTTCGTACTCAGCTTCATTATTAGAAGCTGGGAATCCCAATCTAATGGAGTGTTCAATCATGGATCATTCAAGAGAGATGAGAACCACTCTTGCTCCAGAGCCTTTACAGTTTGAAGTGTCATCGGTGTACAGCTTCCACTTCTGCACTTTTGCTTTAGATTCCTCACTTTCTCCCGCACAGTCATCCCTCCCCCAGCTCAAACTCGAGCATGGTTGGGTCCGAATTGAATAGCATACCTTGTCGAGAGAATTTTGCTATGAAATCCGCGATGACCTGTCCCTTGATTGTAGTTCTTGATCTAAACTCGATATCGTACTCCCCAAGCTCGACTCCCCATTTTGCAATTCTCCTCGAGAAATTGGCCCTATGCAGCAACGCTTTGAGCAGGTGTGCAGTCAGAACTATGATTTTGTGTGCTTGGAAGCAGTGCGCTAGCTTTCGGGATGCCATGACCAAGGTGAGTGCGAGCTTTCCAGCTGTAAGTATCTGGTCTCGGCGTCAAGAAAGGTGTGGCTGACGTAATAGACCGGATGCTGCTCGGCCACGTCCAGCCTGAGCAGGACCACGCTAGCCGAGTGTTCTAAAATTGCAAGATATACGTACAGCTCTCCCCCAAGCAGAGGCTCGTACTTAGGTACTCTTGCAATCTTTGGAGCGCACTTGAGCACACTTCTCCCCCGAACAAAATTTTTGCCCTTTTTCAATAACTGAAAAAAGATATGGCAATTATCTGACGAACGGCTGATAAACCTGTTCAAGGCTGCTGCCATCCCTATTAGCCTTTGGATTTCCCTCACTGTTTTGGGGGGTTGTATGTTCTGTATTGCTACTATCTAGTCAGGATCGGTTTCGATTCCTCGTCTGCTTACTAAGTGTCCCAAGAACTTTCCTGACTACACCCCAAAGGTGCACTTTGAGACATTAAGCCTCAACTTATAAGTTTTCAATATCTCGAAGATGCTGCTCAGGTAAACCAGATGACTGTGCTGCTGCGCAGTCTTGACCACCATGCCATCTATGTATATACTTCAATGTTTTAACCCAGCATAGGCTGGAATATCTTAGTGACCAGCCTTTGGTAAGTTGCCCCAGCTTTCTTCAGGCCAAAGGGCATTATCTTGTAACAGTAAAACCCTCGTGGGGTGATGAAACCAGTCTTCACTTGATCGTCCGGACTCAAAGCGATGTGGTGGTAATCTCGATAAGCGTCCAAAAAGTTCATCCTTCCATGACCCGCTACTGAGTCTACTAGTCGATCAATCTTGGCTAGTGGAAATGAATCCTTTGGACAAGCTTTGTTCAGGTCGGTAAAGTCCACACAAACCCTCCAGTTCCCACTCTTCTCCTTGACAACAACTGTATTAGACAGCCAAATGGGGTACTGCACTTCTCTGATTGCCCCTGCCTCGAGCAGCTTCTCAACTTCCTCTAGTACAACCTTCTAATGTTGGGCCGAAGACCTTCTCTCACGCTGGACGACTGGCTTGTGCGTTGGGTCAACACTCAGCCTGTGCTACATCATCTCGGGATCGATACTCGGCATCTCATATAGCATCCAAATAAATATCTCCACTTTCGATCTAAGGAAGTCCACCAGGTCGGTTTCCTCTTACTTAATCGTACTTGAGCTGAGCAAGAAGAAACGTTCTGGGTCATCTTCATCTAGCACGACTTTCTTTAGCGGCTCTACGACTTTTTCTGTTGGCACTCTTCCAACATTCTCCAAAAGTGGTTTGTCCTACATTTTCATCACACAAACTTGCTCATCTTTGGACAAATTAGCCTTTTCTCAGATAGCAACCATGAAGCACTGCTTTGCTGCGGTTTGGTCCCCTTTAACCATCTCACGCCTCTCGAGATCGGGAACTTAAGGTCCTGATGATACGCTGGGAGGATGGCCTTCAACTGGTAAAGCCATATCCTTTCCATTATAGGATTATACGGAGATGGCACGCCCACTACTAAAAACTCAATGCTCTTGATCTGCGTTCCTGCCTTGACCGGGAGTGTGATCCATCTCATGGGGAGGATTGACTGACCATTAAACCTGACCAAAGGGGTGTAACACTTCTGTAAATCCTCCTTTTCGTGTCCTAACTTGAAGAAAAGATCAGCATACATTACCTCCGCCGAACTCCCCTGATCGACCAGGGTGCGCTTTACGTCATATCTCCTAATCCAAAGAGTTATGACAAGCGCATCATTGTGCAGGTGTTCGACCCCCTCCATGTCGACATCTGTGAATGTTAGGTCTCCCACTGAATACTCGCTGCATGGGCTCTTTCTTTTGCCCGAAACATTATGCCAGAGCTGGGCCTGCATGACCTCTCGTTTATGTGCTACCTCCCGATTTTCATTCCTTATCTCGTTCGATGTCTCGGGCTTGGGGGCCGCGTGTATAATGCTAATCACACCTGCCAGCTCCTCTGTTCCTACCCCTTGATCGGCCTAGCCCAAGATATTGTATGTTGCTCAGCTCGAATTTTTTTCTTATCAATATATTGCCCGAGATTCCCAGCCTTAACCTGCTCTTCCAAAAATCTCCTGAATGTCCGATAACGATCTGTGAAATGTCTGTGCTCCTTGTGATAGGAGCAACATATCTTCTTGTCCATTTTGCTCGGGTCAGTGAGCATTTTCTGGGGCCAAACAAACCAAGGCTTGTCTTTGATATGGTGAAGGAGCTTGTGAATAGGCTCTTTGAACACTGTGTTAGCTACTTCATAAATGCCGTTTAGCATCTCGCGTTCCCTTTCTCTTTCGGGCTTCCTCTTGGCCTTCTTGCCTTCTTTCTTTTCTGATCGGGTTTCTTTTTGTACTGCTTGGGCAGGGTCCTTGTTGACCATTTCTCTCATATCCTCGTCAACCTTCGCATACTGCTTTATCCACAGCATTAGCTCGGCCACGCCCTAAGTTGGCCTCTTCGTCAAGGAGTGCCTCAGCTTATAGCTCTTATCCAGCCCGAGCTTGAAAGAGGCCACAACGAGTTGCTCATTGCAGTCGTCAATGTCGTTGAACGTCTCCGAGTAGTGCCGAGCATAAGACCTTAGGCCAACTATAAACCTTATTAGCCGAACTGTCGTTGAACGTCTCCGAGTTGCTCATTGCTCATTGCAGTCGTCGAGTATAAACCTTGTTGCGAACAGTTCGGCCAACTATTTCCAATTTCCAACCGACCTAGTAGGGAGTTTGTCAAACTAGCATAACGCTACCTCACCCAAACTGGAGGGAAATATTCTGCACATCAGGGCGTCATTCACATTCTAGAGGGCCATTATCTGCCTGAAATGTCGTATGTGACCCATAGGGTCGGTCTTTCCATCGTAGAGACTGAATTTTGATGTCTGAAACTTCCTGGGTAGATCCACCCCATTCACCTTTCTCGTGAATGAATGGGGAGGTTGATATCTGTTCCAACGCCCTCCAAGCAACATCTTTGGCTGACCTCCTCATGGTCCGTTGCAACCTCCCTTCGAGCTAGAGGTACAGCCACTGCTTGGGCTCCTCTTTCTCGTCATCATGCCCGAGCCCTTGGCCAGCCTAGCGTTGCTGCTCTTGAGGCCGTGCTGCTGGTTCGTGAGTGTTGCTGGACGTTTGTGTCTGTCCTTGCCTCCTCTTTTTTGAGCCCGAGATACGACTCCTATCTGGAGCCTCATCTCGCTGCTCAAGTTGAGGTTCCCTCCTTCCACTACGACTAGATTAAGGGCGATCAAGGTTTTTCCTTGGGTCTCTATTGGACCGTTGGTAATTCGACTGAACTTCTGGAAAGCGTTACCAGTTCATGCGAGTTCTCACCTCATGGAGCTCTCGCTGGAGCCTGACCCAACTACTGGTCTCACCTGCTCAATTTGACCTGGTACTCCTCCACCACTTGCTGCAACAAGTAATGTGGTGGGTAGTCAGTCCCCTTCAGATGGTGTGGTTTCGTGAGAGCTACCAGTATAGATCTGCTCTCTTCTCTGATTGATCCTGGACCCACCAATGTGGATTTCGGAGTGCACAGGATGTTTCCTTCAATGGTGAGTTGCATGTGATGCCTCCGCGTGTGGTGCGCGTTGCTCCCTCAAATCTTCATAGGCGTGGTGGCCCCGGCTAGCCATGGAGGCATTTTTAGTAGTTTTTCCATAGACGGCGTCAAATTGTAGAGAATTAAGATAAGGATCTACTGTTCCCATCCAGGCTGGCTGAACAGTCCAGAGTAGATTCCATGTGTTTCTATACAAGAAAGGGAGTGAGATGCTTGCTGATAACTTTTATCAGTAGACTCTTTGATGATGAAGTCAAATAAGGGTTTAAAGAGAAAAGCTTAAGAGAACAAATTAGCAAAATTTCTCCTAGTGAATTAGAGTATATACCTTTACCTTTTAGAATGCTGGCTATTTATAGAAAAAATTATACTTGACCCGTTTTAGGAGTTAAATCCAACCCGAGCAGGTCGAGTTGTCCTCCCTCTCTGATTAAGACTCAGCTGTCAATCTGATGGTGAATTATCATTTCTATCATTCATACCTTTCTGCAAGCTCCTTTTGTCATGTCAAGCTGTCAATCGGTACCCAGACCTAATTTGGGCTAAGTTAATCTTAGGAATGGCAATGGAGTGGGGAAGGACGGAGTCGGGGATTAGTTCTCCTATTCCCGTCCCCTATTTGATCGGGACGGGGACGGAAGAAAATACTGGAGAAGTAGCGGAGAACGGGGTAGGTACGGAAATATTTCGGGTATGATTTTAAAGATTTAAAAGAGTAATATTAATAAAAGTTATAAATAATATAATAAATAAAAAATAATAGTTGATGAATTAATATA
>JAULJZ010166212.1:0-25440 GCA_032270985.1 Heliamphora pulchella | reverse complement strand
AAAAAGAACTGTGCAGATGTACAATTTTGTTTTCAAGGGAGTGTTTAGAAAAATTATTACTAATAGTTTTTATTTTTCTGTTACGAATTTTAGTTATAAATTATAATTGTTTTCAAATAATTTTAATTTTTACTACAAGTTATAACTAATTTTTTTTTTAAATACAAATTATAATTTTTACCAAACATTTATAACTTCGGCTATAAATTACAACCTGTAAGTTACTAGTTTCAACAACGCTAAATGCCGCCAAAAACTCGTGATTTTCTCGTAAGAACTTCCTCGTCGTAAAAGAAAATGCATTGCCCTAAATTATTAAAAAATCCAAAACTATTGCTATTTTTGCTTTATTTTTAGACAGCTATTGCCTTGTTATTTTTCACTTTTTCTTACATAATGTAATCTTGGAAGAAAAAGGAAAAAAAAAAAGAGGATAAGACCCGGAAAGGAAATTAGGAGAAAGTTCCTTGGTTTTTTTGCCTGAATTAGAATAAATCCTTGGTTTTTTTGCCTGAATTAGAATAAAAATTATTAAAAAGTCCAAAACTATTGCTGTGTTTGCTTTATTTTTGTACCGCAATTGCATTATTATTTTTCATATACTTTTTCTTACATAATATATTTTTCGAAGAAAAAAAAAAAGTAAAGTATAACCCAGAAAGGAAATTAGGAGAAACTTCCTTGTTTTTTTTGGTTGAATTAGAATAATAAGAAGAAAATAAATAAATAATTGTCAAAGAGAAACTATTTTTTTGTTGGTGACCCACAAAAATGAATATGTCTAAGTAATTTCATTATTTTATTTTCTTCCGTTAAGTATAATTTCAATATCCAAAAGTTTTTTTTTTTCGTCCTGATTTTTTTTAGTCTCGTCCCTAATTGTATAATATATATATATATATATATATATATATATATATAAAGACATTGATAGAACTTATTTTAAAAATATATCAAGACTAAAACATAACAATTATTATATTTATTTCTCATTTTTATCTCTATTTCTTATTTTTTTATGTTTGTAGTTGTAATCATTCATTAACTATTTTTTATTACTGTCTTTTTTTTACTCTCATTAGTATTATTATCTTAAAATTTACAAATTATTTCCGATATATCTCCCCCCCGTCCCGTCCCGTTCCAACTTATTCTTTAATTTTCTCTCATCGATAAAGTAATAGATGAAAATAAAAACCATATTCCTACTCCCATTTGGTTCCGCCCTATTGTCTTCCCTAACCCTTAATCTTACTTTTGAACTAACTTTGAGAACAATATCCTTTATTTTAAAAATGTTATGTTCTATAATCTTAATACGATGATATTTAACATTACTAGAACTAATAGCTTATAAATTGTAGCTTATAACTAAAGTTGTGAATGTTTAATTAGAAAATATGCTACCTTGTACTTGAAGTTGTGAGTGTTCAATTAGAAAATATGCTTACCTTATATACCCGAAACTAGTTATTTATAGAAGAAAAAATAATTATAACTTGTAGGAAAAGTTGTAAGTGTTTAAAAAAAATTATAACTTGTTACTAAAATTAGTTACAGAAGGCTCAAAACTACTCCCACTAGTTTAGCCAAACACCTTCTACAAAAAGTATTATTTTATTATATTCTAAATGTTTATTTTTTATATTTTTCTAAGATTTAATAATTTTCAATTCATTTGAACACAGAGAGAAAATACTTTAAAAAGAAAAGCTTTAGTCCCAACTAAATTGCTGGTTATTGACAAGAAATGCAGAGATTGAGAGTAACATATGGTCCCCCATATAAATGCCAGGCATGTGAGTTTCTATTTTTTCTGTTATTGACAGAAACTGTAGCAATAGCAATGCATTGTGACCATTTCTATTTTAATGTCCTCTCACCCTACCTTTACTGCCAAAATATCAATTTGGATGTTGTAACTTGTAACAAAATGGTTATTTTTGTTATTCTAGAAAAAAAGTTAAAGATATGCCACATAGTTTGGTAACAAAATTATCACAAGAAGAAAAAAGAGTGACAGTAGCAAAGTTATTGTGACAAACATAAAATTATCACAAAAAATACATGTTTTGTGACATAAACAAGAGTCGCAATAAAAGATCTACGTCATTACTTTATACCATAAATTTTTATTTATCACATAAATCTCATCACTAAATACGTGGTGAAAAAAGATATTTGGTGCTAAAAGAATTTTAGTAACAACGATTTTAGCGACAACCGAGATATTATGACTAAAAAAATTATTATTAGTGACAGTGTGTATAGTTTATCACTAAATTAATTTTATTAGACTAACTTTTTGTGATAATACAAATTGTTGTCCCAAAAAATGTTTTCTTTTATGATTATTATACATATTGAAAAAAATATTAAAAAATAATAATAAATTTTATTAAATACGCTAATTATTGTGAAACTAAAATAATAAACGAACTTGATCTAAAAACATTAAATAATTGCTCATAAAACGAACCACTGATGCGTGTTGGGCTCTTTGATGGACAACATGCTCCTGTGCTCTCAATTGGTAGGCTCTCAAAAATATTTTTATGATCTAATTAGTTTTTTATGTAGAGCTTGACGCGTGTGTTGTTCATAAAAAAAACAAAATTAATCTGATAACTTTAATTATGTGATCAAGAAATATTATTTTAATTATTTTTAAATTATATTCTATACATAAATATAATATAATTACATAGTTATAAATATCAAATTAATTTTATTTTAAAATGAATAAAACTCGACAATCTCTACATAATAAATAAATCCAACCATAAAAATATTTTCAAAATTGTATCAATTAAAGACAACAGCGTGCTATCCTTAATCACGCACCCGTCCTCAAAAACCATAGCGTTTTTAAAAGGGGGTGAGACTACATCATCTATAGTGTGGAGTCTTAGTTATCGATTACTAGTTGTTGACATACGCATGCGTGTTCAAGTATATATTCAAAAATTAAAATAATTTTAAAAAGTTAAATATAAAATAATTTAATTATTAAATTAAAATTAGTTATAATTTTAAAATTAAGTAATAGAGAAAAAGTTCTATGGGCATTTTAGGAAAAAAAAATTAAACAAATATTATTGATAATAAAAATCTATGTAACTTCATTTTAAAAAGAAACACCAAATTAATGCTCTAGGTATTAGCATAGTAGATGTACTCTAGTTGGTGAGAAAGAAAGCGTGTAAGAAGGTTCTATCTGTGATAGTTTTTTGTTTTTTTGTTAGTTTTAGTGAACCTTTTAAAAACTTTAGTCTAAAACATTACGTTTTAAATTAATCTACTTACAAGAAATATAAAGAAAGAATGTCAAAATAAAAAAAGGAAAAGGAAAAGGATAAATTTTTGTTTTCAGCCAAAATGTGAAATTTTTTTATTGCTAGTGAATTGTTTTCTAATTTTGGCACAATTATTTTACTTCTTAGATTTTTCTTATTACCAGTAACTTTGCTATGAGTAATTAAAAAAGTAAATTCATTTATAAGAATATAAAAAAAAAAAAACTAAAAAAGATATATATATATATATATATATATATATATAGAGAGAGAGAGAGAGAGAGAGAGGATTAAAAAGATTGGGATTTATAAATCCCATCCATGCTCGTCAATTAAGTCCGAGACGTCGTCCACGTGCACCTACATAAAAAATAAGTGAGATGTCCTATTGTAAACACTCCAATTTGACTTTACTAATCTTAGGTTGATCCAGGTGAATTCGATGATGAAAATAGAAAGAATAGTGCTTCTAAATGATCATCGAGAAATGATCCAAACTCAGTATCTAAGCCAAGTAAGCCAAATTTTTGAACTAGTGAACCCACAATAACCAAATCTTTAGCCGCCAACTTGAACCTAGAGTCGCTACCTTGCATTGTGGCAACCACCAACTTCAACCTAGCGACCGCCAACTCTAACCATGAGCCGCTACCTTGCATTGTGGCGACCGCCAACTCCAACCTGGCGACTGCCAACTCAAACTTGACGACCGCCATCTTGCATAGTAGCGACTGCCATAAGAAGTTTGTAGAAACTCTCATGCAGTAGCGACTGCCAACTCATGATGTGGCGACTGCCACCTTGAACAATCCTAACGTGTCCCAAAATGTGCCAGCATCTCATTGGTCGATGAATTCTATAAATACTGTACCCCTGGTATATTTTTCAAAGAGAGAATTGAGAGTGAAAGGTACTCTGTCGAAGTATCGAGAGAGTACGAGCCCTGATGCCGAAACCCTGCCGGATCACTGATACCGAAACCCTGACTCACCTACACTTGGATTGGATCATTGATTGAGAATTGGACCGTTGAAGCACATCTCCCCAACTTGAGGCTTCACCCAGGTTATAACGATCCAAGTATTCTGCTTGGATCCCCAGTCTTTCTCTCTCCACTTTCTATCATTTAGAGTGGCTGGGTTAAATTTAATTTCTATTCTCATGTTTCATTCATATAAATAGTTGATTTAGTTTACCATTTCATTTTTGGAATTATAATCATGAAATTAATGTGCGTAGTTTGGATACTTCTTATTGCTTTCTTAGTTGTTATTTTGTTCACATTATACACATAACACATTGTTACTCTTGAATCCATTAAAAGTAGTACTAACATATTTGACAATTATAACTTTCGATATTGTTATTGCTATAATTAATACACTTACATTTATATGATTGTAGTTGTCAATACTATATTCATATTTTCTAATTAGACAGTTGTTATGCTAGTTTATGTTTTAATACATTAGTTTAAATTTTTTTTAATTGTATTTCTTTTATTTTCCTTTCCTTTTCTTTTGTTTAATATCAAAATTCATTTCTTAATGTTAGTTTAATTTTTCTTTCATAGTATCTCTTTTATTTTTCTTTTCTTTTCTTTTGTTTAACATCAAAATTCACAAAATCTCTTAATGTTAATTTAATTTTCCTTTCATAATATTCTTTTTGATTTTCTTTTCTCTTATTTTGTTTAACTTTAAAATTCAAAAAATCTTTCATTTAATTTCTTTTCAATGGCATCTCTTTTATTTTATTTTGTTTTATTATTAATTAATAACTAACTTGATAGTTACCATTTAGAAAGCATGCATTGATTATTTTTGTTTAAAATCATGTTTGTTTAGATTATTTGATAATATGCATATTTAGTATGATAATTTTAAAGGATAATTTTTTTTTATTTCATATGGAAGCATGTTTAGATTAACTTAGGTTTTTTTTTTTTTAGTCATTTGATGATATTGTTAGTAAATTCATGTTTATCTTTATTATAGCTTGATGTTAGTGACTTTTAGTATATTTTTATTCTTTTATTTGAATCATGCCATGTAGGTTTGTTCCTTGTATCCTTTAGCTAGATACTACGCGTCATAGGATTTAGAATTTTCTCTTCTTATTTTCTTTGTTTTTGTGTTATATATATATATATGTTATATATTTTTTATATTTAATTTTGAATAATCTCTCATCGCCTCCATTTCTGTATCTGCATGCATTTGAGAAATCTAATTAAGAACCAATGATAATTAGTAGAGGCCAACCTTATGGTTAGGCGGAAGGGGTGCCTAACTCCTTCCCCGATTCGTACCTTTGCCCTTGAACCCTTTTTCTCTAGTTAATGTTTTAAAGATCAGTAGCCATTTTTGTTTTTCTTAGTTTTTCTCAAAAATTATGTGGTGACTCTATTTTCAACAAAAAGAGGTTTTCAAAATTTGATTTTCAAGCTGTTAAAATATTTTTCAAACATCTTTTGAATTCTCTTATTTTTTTACCACAAACCTCTAAAATCCTGGCGCCACACCAGTCGGTAGCTTTACCGGTGGACCCTTCAACTATCGAATTAGAGCTGGTTTTGAAAGGAGAAAGGTAAGAAGTATTGAAAGAGTATTTTGGCAGAGTTTCTGCTATATGAATTAAGATGCATCCCTTTGCTTATACACGGTGCCCTTTTGTATAAAGAGGATGAGATTTAACCTACATCGGGTCACATGCCTTAACCCAACTCGAGTTAGATCGGGTCATCCTTTCTCTACTCATGCTTAGATACTCAAGCTTGATAGTGACTTATCATGAATATCATGGTTTATTGTCTCTTTATATATTCTTTTTGTCATGCCAGTCTGTCCACTTGCCCCCAGGCTCTGTATGGGGTAAGATCAACCATTGCTGACACAATGATACTAAGAGTAGTTTAATTGCCTTTGACACAATAGTAGAGGCAGCAGGCTCAGGCGTGCAGACTCTGAGCTCAGATGGTTGTGCCTTGAAAAATATCCTATTCGGCTCCTGATGCCGAGTTGTTGATTAATTAGAGCCTAAGGATTTGAGCTGCCCGATCTCTTGAGTCCAACCTGAAACATGAGTAACCGAGTTCCTCATACATTTGGCCTTGCATGGTCGAGTTACTCAGCTCATTCAATTACAATATCTGATCGACTTGGGCACTAAGTTGGGCTCTCCTATGCCAATGTGGTTGCCTGGTTAGCCAAGGAATTATTCGACCTCCCTAAATTGCTCCTATCACCATGCTATTGCTCGTACAACTGAACTATTAGGAGGTGATGAGATGTGGAATGTGAATTGTCCTTTGGCTGGAGGCCAAGAAGCTTGTAAGACAAGCTTTGTTGACGTGTCATTCCCTCATAGGACACTCTGCCCAGAAACTAATCATCTGTGACATGCATCACACCCATATTCGCCTTGTACTATCCTTTCGACTGAAATGTTGCCTCGCATTTAATGCATACGACGTGATTGCGCGCTTCAGTTTCTGTGGTGTCAGAAGTCATTCTCAATAAATCCCAATTATTTGAATTTATCACGGTTGAGTAGCTCGGCTATCCTCTATCGAGCTCTGATAGAGATCGGATTAGACAATTCGAGCTCATGATAATTGAACCTCAGGGCGGTACACTCAGTCTTTGGAGTCTAAATAGCTCGGGAGACGGCACATTACCCTAGCATTAAATGCGCATTAAATGCATACAACGCGCGTTCTCCCAAGTGTCCTTCAGCGATCTAGTTTGAACCGTTTGAGGTTCTATATAAAGGAGAGGCTTGCCTCCCCTTTACAAACCCTCACTACTCCTAGAGCATAAATGTGATTTTCGACGTTCCTCCAACATAACTCCGGCGACATCCCATACCCCTAGTTCTCCGTCTCCGGTGACCCAAATCCATCTTTCACTCTTTAAGAACATCTCGCAGTGTCGTCATTTTGAGATAACAAGTTTTAATGATTAAAAAATGAAAACTCTATTACACATTCGCACTATTGCCACTTTCGCACCACCAGCACACATCATTTTGCCGCCGGTGCCGTTTTTGTTATCTATTATCGCCAAAGTTTTCTTAATCTTCTTTCTCTTTTTCCTTTTTCCTTTTTCTTTTTCTTTTAAGAAAAAATGGGTAGATTGGCCAAGTACGTCAATACGCCTGAGGTCACGGCAGACTTTCAACAAGGATACACCAATCCCGACTATGTAACAGTCCAGATGGAGACCCCTGAGGAAACTTAGACTACCATGGAGCCTGGGGTGTCTATGTGGACGCCCTTGGCTATCCATGAGGTCAGGGTCGAATTTGATCTCCCTCGTATGGTGAGGGAGGCCTTGGCCTTTGACGTCCTGTTCCAGGCCCAGCTTACCCCTAACTTTTAATTGTCCCAATGGAGGTAGCTCTGTTGAATCGCTATATAGGCATCGAGCTCGACATTTGTGAGATTCCATACTGCTACTCCATCATAAAGGCAAGTAGAGGTAGTAACAAATTCTATCTCAAGGCTAAAGAAGGTCAACACATCGTGCTCGACATGAAGGGCTCCCACAAAGGAGAACTTAAGGACTTCGTGGTCATTGGGGAGAATTGGTAGCTCGGCCTTGGCCCCCACGTTTCGAGGACTAGGATGTGCCCTACCTGGGATGAATCGCCAGGTAGCTGAGCTCTAACCCATTTTTCTTTATTTGAAGCTCTGTTAATATATTCTATTTTGGCCGAGCTCTAACATGATTTGTTGTTTCCTATGATAGTAAGTGTGTAATCCCAAGAGGGGAGGGGGGGTGAATTGGATTATTTTAAAAACTTTTTGTTAACTAGATTCAACACTTTTCTTGTTTTAATAATTTAAAATACAAGTACAGCTTTCAAGTTTAATTTGCAAGTTTCTTTTCAAATATGGCTTCTTGATTAAAATACAAGAATATTTTAAGTGACAATATTTCTTGCAAAGAAAAAAACTCTCTAGCTTTGAAAATTAATGGATGCAAGTAATTATTTAAAAATGAATGATTTAAGTGAAAATATATATGACGCAATGACAAGCAACAGTATAATAAAGTAAATAAAAGAAATGAGCAAGCTAGAAGAATGACACCACGATTTTTATAAGGTTCGGCGCAACAGCCTACGTTATTGCCTCAAACCAACAGCTATGAGGATTTCTTACTACCTCTTCTTCGATAGGTGAAGCAGCCTCTCTCCTTAGTCTAAGCAGAGTAGCCTATCTTGAGAATGTATCCTTCTCAAGCAATCTAATCTTTGTAGGCGGATTAGCCTCTTTTGAGAAATATCTTTCTCAAATACAATGAAATGACAAGAAAGTGTACAAGAGAATGCTCCTATGATGAGCAAATGAGTACAAACAATGAAAGCTCTAACTCACTTCTCAATGAAATATAACAATGAAGCCCAATTAGAAGTCTAATGGTCTTTTCTCTCAAAAATTGATTTAAAAATCAAGAATTTTGAAGCATAATGAAGTAAGAATAAGAGAGAATGATTGAGAGACTTTTGATGAATAAAACAAGAGCTCAAGGGCTCTATTTATAGGCCTCAAAATCAGACTAGCCGTTGGGCTAAATAGGATAATGTGTCAAACTAGCCGTTTTCAGCAAAAATTCAAATTTTAGCTTGTTCAGTCGACTGGATAAACTAGTTCGGTTGACTGGACCAGCCTTCAGTCGACTGGACCTCAAGGGTCAGTCGACTAACCTATTTAGATATGAAAATCCATTTTTGGCCAATTCAATCAGTCAACTGGGGGCAAACCGTTAGTCGACTGGACATTCAAAATTTCAGATTTTTGTCTTTCCAAAATATTTTGATCACTTTTTTGTTTTGAAAAAATATTTTTAAGACTTTTAGGAATCCTATGGGCATACAAAAAACTCACGGCCGTAGCAACAAATGTTGTAGTCGTGACAGAAATGGTAACAAAACATGCGGCCATGACAAATGTGGAGTTACCGCGAAGAACAGAATGAAAAAGTTCACGGTCGTGACAAATAAAGGTCGCAGTCATGATTTTTAAGGGTACAGAAAGGGTATGGGCATTGCACAAGACTTAAAACAGGCTCAAATGAATAGGATACACAGGACAGAGACCAAAACTTATTGGTTTTAGGTTAGATCCACCATCCTTCATCCTCTATACATGCAATAACTCTAAAATAGAATGTAGGATATCAAAAATATATACTAAAATGCTTAAAACACATTTTCATGTTATTAGCCTCACAAAACCTCACGGCTGTAACAAAAAGGGTGTTGTGACCGTAACAAAAAGTGAAGAAAAAGATGCAGTCGTTATGTTTTTAGATCTACAAAATAGAGAGAAATGAGGTATACAAAATGGAGACCATGACCCACTTAGTTTAGGCCAGATCTACCATTCATTTTCTCTCAAGAACATGGACTATGATACAGAAAAGAGAATATACTAAACAAAATAATAAAATGAGATAAAACCTTGAAATAAACAGACATTAGAGAGCTTTAAAGAGAGTTTTCACGTTTTTATCCTTAGAATAAATGTCATAGCCGTAACAATATAATGTTGTGGCCGTGAGTAAAGAAGGCAACAAATGTATCGACCCTTATAAAAAGTGCACGGCCGTGACTGTTGGTTTAACAAAACATACAATCGAGACATGAGAAGGTCACGGCCGTCATGTTTCAGAACCTTAGAAAGCTTTTAATGTGCTTAGCGTGCTTGTGGACATCGAAATAGAATAAGAATAACCATAAATACACAAAAAAGAGACCTACAAATACGCTATTGGTAATGAAAAAATTGGAGGAACTATGCTTATATTGAAATAAATGATAAATAAACAATAAAACAGTATAAACCTTATCCACGGCACCCTTGTGGGAAGAAGATGAGGGTTTAAGAAGAGTCGTCGGTTCCTAAAATTATCTTGTGTGAATATCCACCCCAAATGACCCCTCGGAGTGTGAGAATAAGATACCTCCAAGTCAATATGTGCTCCAAGAACTCCTCCGATGCCAATAAGAAAACGAATGGGGCTCGAAAAGTGTGGAATGGATGAGAGAATATCGGGTGGGGGAGTATTTCGGCAGAGCTTAGGTCTCCAGGTATCTCTTCCTTTTGTTTCTGCTTGGAATCGCTGCCTATTTATAGGCAAGACGAGCAACACAGACCTCTTCTGGGATGTTGCCACCTGTAGAAAAATAGGTAATAGTGCCGGCCGCTACCATTTTACTTTTGTACAGTGCCGGCTGCTACCTTTATGGTGATAAAAAGGACAGCCGCGACTTTTCATCGTTGCGGTCTGAATAAACAAGCAGCGGCCGTGATAAAGAATGTCATGACCTGAAGGTTTTTAGGGGTTTTTCTTGGGTTTGGAGCTATATTCATGATTTTGCTTACTTGGGAGTATCTTTAAGCATGATTCTCATACTTTCGTCATTTAGAGCGCATTCGAGACGGGTGCCTAAGATTCAGCTTGGTCAAATTAGGGTGTCCGCACTACCATAGCAAACATGCCATCACGAAGACTATTTAACCTACTTTTCAATGTGAAACCCCATCCTCTTCCCCGGGAAGTTCCCAAGCTACAGAATCAACGACCTTGGGGGATCAGCCACCTCCGCCCAGCTCCTCTACGCCGAAAGCACCCTTGGCGCCCCTTGTGCTCCCATGCGTCTCTAGCTCTGCCAAAAAGGAAGAGCATCGCTGTTGAGGTGGCTACCTGCAGCATTCATTGCCATATTGAGGCGCAAGATCTGTTGACCTCCATGACTCTCAGCACTGAGCAGACAACATGTCAGAAAGAGGTACCCATCCTCTTCTCTCCTAGCTATTGTGGTCATGCTCTTAGGGAGCAAGATTTCCTGCAGGAGAACCATCACATTGCCTGGGCGCTAGAGAAGAGTCTCACCCTCCCGAAAGATAGGGTGAACTATGAGAAGATCCTGAACGCCTCAATCATGAAACAGGTTGCCTAACACATGATCATGGTAAGCCTCTTTTTTGAACTCTTAATACTTGTATTTTATTGCTTATTTTTGTTATTGCTGAGCTAATTATGTCGTACTGTGCATGGGCTGCAAATGGCCGTGGAGGGGGCCTCACGCTTTTAAGGACCTAAAGGAGAAATATAACCTTCTCCATGTCAACTCTCTCTCCCTCTAAGATAACATCAAAACCCTGCAAGCGTACGTCAGTGAGATGGTTGACGCCAATGAAGCCTCTGAGCTCTGAGCCACTCAGGCTTTAAATGCTAAAAAAGAATATGAGGCCAACCTCGCCTTAGTAATCGCTTTGTTGGAGGAGTTCATAAAACACAACACCTAGCTTCAACAAGCCTACACCTACCTTTAGCTTTCTAGTGAGGCAAAGGTGAAGGAGTGCTATGACGCCGACTACAACGAGGCCGGGGATGAGTATGAGTCCTAGGTCAGGCAGGTACAAAACCCTATCTTCAAGATGGGGTGAGATGTTGCTCTAAGTGCAACCATCATAGCAGAGGATTCAGTCCTCTTCAAAGAAGTGTCGTGGCCTCAGCCCAACATCCCTTTACCTCCTGAACTGGTGTATCTCGCCGGTCAAGTAACCCCTCTTGGTCAGCCTGTTGAAGCACCACCACTTTCGGCCATTACGTTGGTCAGCCCATTAGCAGCTCCCAAACCAGAAACCGTCATCAACAAGGAATGGAGTTCGAAGATTTGGACCTACTCTAGCCGAATACCTCCGCTTCCTCACAGGCCGCTAGAGTTAATGGGGAGATGAATGCCCCAGTCGACTTGTCCATGGAGGAGGACGAGCCTAATGAAGGGGAAGCTGCCTAGAACGGAGAGCCCGAGGTGGAGGCTGTTTAGGAGGAGGTTGCTTAATAGATAGGATTTCCTTTTGTAATTTTTGTTTTATTTCACTGTAAAAAAATTTGTTTCTGCTGCACGGACTCGTTTTTCATCTGTGAGGTTAGTTGCCACTTCTGTACTCGCACTTCAATACTAATGAAATGAAATTTTTATCCGTATTTGAGCTTCCCAATCTTATACTTTTTATTTCTATTGGCAACTTTTCAAATAAAAATAATATCCAGCACAAGAATAATTTCGAGCTCTCGGCTCGTGTTATGTCCCCGAGTTAGGGCTTTTTATTGAGCCATGCTCATTAGGGTAGAACCCCTTCATTGAGTCGACCTTCCTACACTTGTAGGAATCCCTAGGCCATAACAAGCCCTCACTTTAGACGAGTTAAGGTTTGTTGTCAAGCCGCGCTCACTAGGGTATACAGTCCTCCATTGAGCAACCTTGCGACCTACCTAGCCAAGCTAGGACTTCTCATTAATCCGTGCTCACTAGGATAACATCCGACCATTGAGCCAACCTTTTGATACTTGTCCGATTTTTTAAAATCAACTGAGGCTTTTTGTGCCTAATCGTGCTAGGGCTTTTTGCGCCTAGTCAAGCTAGGACTTATGTGCCCAATAGTGATTTTCGAAATCATTGGGGCTTTTTGTGCATAGCCATGCTAAGAATTTTTGTGCCTAGCCGAACTAGGACTTTTGTGCCTAGTAGTGATTTTTCAAAATCAACTAGGGCATTTGTGCCAAGTCGTGCTAGGGCTTTTTGAGTCTAGCTGAGCTAGGACTTTTGTGCCCAGTAGTGATTTTTCGAAATCAACTGGGACTTTTTGTGCCTAGTCGTGTTAGGGCTTTTTGTGCCTAACCGAGTTAGGACTTTTGTGCCCATTAGTGATTTTTTGAAATCAAATGGGACTTTTTGGTAGTGTTGTTCTGTCATCACAAGAATGTGTACACAAGAATGTTCAAAAAAGATTTTTCATTAATTCTTGAAAAAATTACAATTCACAAATCAGTGGTAAAATTTCCTCAAGCTCTGGGCATTCCAAGGTTTAGAGATTACCTTTCCTTCCATGTTTTCCAAACCATATGCCCTAGTCCTTGCGACAAAAGTAACCCTATACGAGCCCTCCCAGGTCGGCCTGAGCTTGCCATTAAGGGGGTCCTTAGTATTAAAGAGGACTTTCTTGAGGATGAGCTCGTTAAGCTAGAAATTCTTAGGGTGAACTCACTTGTTGTAGAATTTAGAGAGTTGCTAGTGATAGGCTGTTAGCTTGACCAGAGCTCGGTCTCTTCTTTCTTTGGCTAGATCTCGGTCCCTTGCAATGTTGAGGCTGCTATCTCTGAATTCAAAAGTTTCAGTTTTGATGGTTGGTAGCCCGACCTCCAAAGGGATCACTACTTCCATGCCGTAAGCCATTGGGAATGAGGTCACCCCTGTTAACCTTCTAGGGGTTGTTCGATAGGTTCACAATACAAATGGGAGCTCATCCACTTACTTTTCCCTAGCTTTCTCCAGTCTTGTCTTGATTCTTGATAGGATTGTCTAGTTGGAGATCTCGGCCTATCCATTGCTCTGAGAGAACGAGGGAGTTGAGAAGTAGTTCTTTATTCTTAGCTCCAAACAAAAAGTCTTGAAGTTTGAGCTGTCAAACTATTTCCCGTTGTTAGCCACTAGAGCTCGAGGTATGCAAAACTTGATTATTATGTTCTTCCATACAAATGGCATCCACGTCTCTAATATTGGCTTAGGGGTTCTGTTTCAATCCATTTTGAGAAATAGTCTGTTGCTATAATAAGGAACTTCTTGTTGTTAGGTGCCTTGGGGAGTGATCCCATAATGTCAAGCCCCTAGTCATTAAATGGCCATGGGCTTGTAATAGGGCCGAGGTCTTCTGCAGGTTGAATATATAGGGTGCAAACTTCTAGCATTTTTTTCATTGTTTGGAGTGAACCTGAGCATCTTTCTGCATATAAGGCCACCAATAGCCTTGGTTAATGGCTTGATGGGCCATAGACCTCCCCCTAGTGTGGCTCCCACACATCCCTTCATATAGGTCTTACAAAAAGTCTTGGACTTTGCTTAGGTGTACAAAAACCAAATAGGGTTCGAAAAAAGACTTTTGGTATAACTGTTCATTTGGGCATAACCAGAACCGTGCGGCTTTGTGCTTGATCTTATGCACTTCCTTTTTGTCTTCGGGGAACTGGTCATCCTTTAGAAATTTAATGATGGGGTCCATTCACCATGGCCCCTCTTCATCGTTGATAGTAAATACTTGCTTGAGTTCTAGCTCTATGCTCGGCGTTTCTTATTCCTACACCTCGATCACCCTCTTTAGTCCCAGCTTAATTGCTGAGGCTAGCGCGGCCAAAGCATCTACATGGGAGTTCCCTTCTCTGTTGATTTTCTTAACCTGCGCTGCTTCGAAGTTCTTGATGAGCTCGAGAGCTAAAGTGAGGTAGGCTACCATTCTGTCATCTCGAGCATTGTATTGACCCATTAATTGATTCACTACGAGCTGAAAGTCACAGAAGATCCAAAATTGCTTTAGTTGTAGCAACTCGACACTCTTAAGCCCAGCTAGTAGTGTCTCATACTTAGCTTCATTGTTAGACGTTGGGATGCCCAACATGGTGGAGTGCTCAATAATAGCTCCTTCTGGTGAAATGGGGACTACTCCTGCTCCAGAGTTTTTGATTCAAAGAGTCGTCCTTGTATAATTTCCATTGTGCTTCTGTTTCATCAATCCTAGTGCTTTCAATTGCATCCTTCTCCCCCTCTGCTCGGGCTCGAGTGTTGTTGGATCCGAGCTTATTGGCATCCCTAGCCTTGAAAATTCGTCCACAAAATCTACAAGAATCCATCCCTTGATAGTTGTCTTCGACTTGAATTAAATGTCATACTCCCTAAGCTCCACTGCCCATTTTGCAACCCTTCTAGAGAAATCTACTTTGCGAAGTGTTATTTTTAGTGAGTGAGCAGTTAGGACAAAAATCTTGTGAGCTTAGAAATAATGGACCAACTTCCTTAATGCTATCATTAGAGCCATAGCATGCTTATCTAAGGGGAGGTACCTAGTCTCTAAATAAAAAAATGTGTGACTTATATAATAAAATGGCCACTACTCGGACTCGTTTAACCGGATCAAGACCGCGCTAGCCAAGTCCTTAGAAATGGCCAGGTACATGTATAGCTCTTTCCTAGGATGAGGTTTAGAAAGGAGAGGGGCTGTGACCAAGTACCCCTTTAATTTCTGAAGTGCTTGGCTACAGTCCTCCCCTTACACAAATATTTTACCTTTTTTAAGTAACTGAAAGAAAGGTCTACACTTATCTAACGATCGGCTAATGAATCTGTTAAGTGCAGCCGCCATCCTAGTCAACCTTTGAACTTCTCGTATAGTCTTGGGCGGTAGTATGTTCTTCACAGTTGTAATTTGATCTGGATCTACCTCGATGCATTTTCTGCTCACCAATTGGCTCAAAAATTTCCCAGATTTCACTTCAAAAGCACACTTTGAAGTGTTTAACCTTAGTTGGTAAACTTTCAACACCTTAAACGTAGCCTTTAGGTCGGCCATATGGTTATCCTCTGGTTTAGTCTTCACCACCATGTCATCGATGTAGATTTCCATGCTGTGGCTGAGCATGGACTGAAATATTTTGGTGACCAGCCTTTAGTACGTGGCTCCAGCATTTTTAGGCCAAACAGCATTACCTTATAGCAGTATAGACCACGGAGGGTGATGAAGCTTGTCTTTCTTGGTCAGTCGAGCTCAACGTAATCTGATGGTATCCTCTATAAGCATATAAGAAACTCATTTTCCCATGTCCAGTGACCGAGTCCACTAATTGATCAATCTTGGGCAGGGAAAATGAATCCTTAGGGCAAGCCTTGCTGAGGTCGGTAAAGTCTATGCACACCCTTTACTTTTCGTTCTTCTTATTGACAACCACAGTATTGGAAAGCTAGAATGGGTACTGTACCTTTCTTATCGCATATGCTTTATGCAACTTCTCGACCTCTTCAAGTATGGCTTCTACATGTTGTGTTGAAAACCTCCTCCCGTGCTCTATCACAGGCTTATGAGTGGGGTCGACATTGAGTTGATGTTGAATAACCAAGAAAATACTTTCATATTCGATTTTATGGAGCCCACTAGCTCAATCTCTTTTTTCTTGGCCATATTTGTGTCGAGCAAGAAAAAACGATCCTACTCATCTTTACTGAGCATAATCTTCTTTAGTAGCTCCACCACTTTTTTTGTTGGAATTCTGCCCATGTCTTCTAGACAAGCCTATCCTGCACCTCTATCACGCACACCTACTCATCTGTGGAGAAGCTGGCTTTCCCTCTAATTGCGGCCATAAAACACTTCTTAATGATAGTTTGACCTCCTCTGATTATCTTTACCCCCTAGCAGTTGGAAACTTCAACGCCTGGTGATATGTACATGGAACATGCTTCAACTGGTGTAGCTATGCCCATAGCATTACATGGGGAATGTACGTCTACAACCAGGAACTCTATGTTCTTGACTTATGTTCCTACTTTAATTGGAAGGTTAATTCGGCCTATGGGGAGGATGGGCTATCCATTGAATTCGACCAACGGGGTGTAGGATTTCTTGAGGTCCTCCTTTTTGTGACCCAATTTGAAGAAAAGATCAGAATACCTCAGTCAAACTCTCTTGATCAACTAGGATACGCTTCACATTATATCTTTCAATTTAGAGGGTCACCACCTGTGCATCGTCGTGCGGGTGTTCCACCCCCTCTATATCCGCATCAATGAAAATCACGTTGCAAGCAGAGTATTCACTAGGCACCTTCCTTTTACTTGGCTCTGCTTATTCGAGATAGGTATGCATCACCTCTCTCCTATGAGTAGCTTTTCTTTTCCCTGCTCTAACATCATTTGCTGTTTCAGCCCGTGGGGAAGCATGTATGAAATGTCTCTTGAGGTTAAGCAGTGATTTAATCTCTCTTTGGCTGCCTGCTGTTTATGATAAATCTTGTTACAAAGAGCTCGGCCAATTGTTTTCAGCTTTATACGGACCCAGCTGGTAATTTGTCAAACCATCTCAGTGCGACCTCGTAAAGGCTGGAAGGAAATACACTACACATCAGGGCATCATTTCTGTTAGAGGCAAACAGCGAAGATCATTGATTAGTAAACGATTTTTTAAAAAATAAAAACTGGATGGACAATTGCCGAAACAGGCTCCAGATAAAAATTCTTTGATGTCAAATGATCAAATATAAACCCGTGCCACCACGGTTAATTTAGATGAATACATTTTGATCGATTCTCTAACTGCGAATTTTGATTCCCGAGTTGAAGCTCCAATTAGACCTTTTACTATATTCCTAATGCGATTTCCGAATGTAGTGTGGGTTATGATCCTTTGAGAACTGGTACCGACAGAACTTGATCAATCTTTAGTCTTGAAAGACAACTTACGAATTTGGTTCAGCCAACCCGCATATTTATAGGGCTACAGTAGGGACCTGTGGAGTAATTATGACATAGACATCTAATGTAACCCAGATACCTATCTACTGGTTTCTGTAAATATGCAAACCTCATAGCGATTTTTGTAATTATGAAAATCTTGCAGTGATTTTTGTAATTTTTTTAAGATATAAAATTACAGTTCACACAACTAAAAAACTGTAACTGCGCTCTATGCCATAATCTGAAGACCAATTTGCATTGAGCTCCTATTATTAAATACTTAACTCATCTCCCCACGTTGAGATTTTCGATACTCGCCAATTAAATTTAATTACTGACAATTTAATTTAATCGGCATCTTTCAAATTCTTTGAGCCCTTCTACTTAACTTATTTGACCGCCGGATAATCAAATCCACCTGCAGGATTTGGCCTGGTCAAAACTTATAAATTTTCTTAAGGGGGTATCGTCAATCCCAAACAATTGAGATGTAGATTCTGTCAATAATTAATATTCACTATATAATTAATACTGCTATCCAACTCACCGGGACTATAGACTCATATAAAGTCGCATCTTTTAATGAATCAAAAAAACAAATATTAAATATATGCAAATAATTAATTATTTCAAGATTAAAAGTATAAGCATTCTCATAATAACCTCGGGGTGTAAATTAATTTATATAGTCAGTATAAAATTAATTACCCTAATGTTGTCCCGTTCAATACACACAAAGTGTACTAGTACAGAGAGTCGGAACAATAGACGACACTATTATCTGTTCCCCATAACCAAAACAGGCCAACTAAAACTCCGTGTTACAGTCGTATCGATGGTTTGTCTATTTTCATCTAAACTGTGAACAAATACTTATATTCTGTAAAAATCTATAATCTGGTCTTCTGTGTGCAAGTCATACTTTACACACCAAATTAAATACTGTATAAAATAAAGGGCATCCATGCATAACATTAAAGAAATGATATTGCATACATTGCTCATTAAGATTCTAATAAAATAAAAATTAATTTTATTAAAAATATTTAATACTAAAACCAAAATAAAATTAATGATTTTCAGTAAACAATCCTAACACTCTCCTATTTATACTCAAAACCTTACTGCCATACATATGACTCCCATACCCTCTACATGACTAGCGAAAGTCTTAACCAGTAAGCTCTTCAAAAAAGGATTTACAAGGTTGTCTCCTGATGCAATCTTCGTTACACCAACATCACATCTCTGTACAATTTCTCGTTTTAGGTGATATTTACACTCAATGTGCTTTCCTTTCTTGTGGACTCTTGCCACCTTCGACTTTGTAATCGCTCCGCTATTATCACAATAAAGTGTAATTACCGACTGAACTGAAGGCACCACATCTAGATCCAACAGGAAGTTCTTGAGCCAAACGGCCTCCTTGGCTGTTTTAGAAGCTGCCAAGTACTCGGCCTCTATGGTGGAATCATCAATGCAAGACTACTTGATACTTCTCCAACTAATAGCTCTACCTCCTAAGGTAAACACATATCCTAAGGTAAACTTACGGAAATTTTTGTCTGACTGAAAATTAAAGTCTATGTACCTTAAAGGTATTAGATTGTCTACCTGGTAAACTAACATATAATTCATAATCCTTTTTAAGTACTTGATTATATTCTTTACCGCAGTCCAATGCTTCTGTCCTAGGTTAGACTGATATTTGCTAATCATGGTAACGACAAAACAGATGTCAGGTTTAGTGCAAAGCATAGTATACATTAGGCTTCCTATTACCGAAGCATAAGGAACCGCCTTCATCTTCTCTATCCCATCAGGTATCTTAGAACACTGATCCTTGTATAGAGTGATTCCATGTCTGAAAGGGAGAAATTCTTTCTTAGAATTCTACATGCTAAAACGAGCAAGGATATCATTAATACACTTTGCTTGTGATAAGCCAACATCCTTTATTTTTGATCTTGCAAAAGTTTGATCCCGAAGATGTGATGGCTTCTCCCAAGTTCTTCATATCGAATTGCCTAGATAATCATACTTTTACTGAAGATAACACTCCCACATCATTTTCGATGAGTAAGATATTATCTACATATAGTACTTGAAAGACTACCATGCTTTCGTTACACTTCTTGTATACACAGGATTCATCTGGACTTTGATCAAAACTATAAGAATTTATGGCTTGATCAAACTGAGTATTCCAAGACCTTGATGCCTGCTTAAATCCATAAATGAATCTCTTAAGCTTGTATAACATGTGCCCTGGTCTTTCGTTATGAAACCGTCTGGTTATATCATATAGATACACTTGTTAAGACTTCCATTAAGGAAAGCTGTCTTGATATCCATTTACAAAATTTTGTAATCGAAATGAGCAGCAGTTGATAAGAGAATCTAGATAGACATAAGCATGACTATTGACGAAAAGATTTCCTCATAATCGATCCCTTCTTTCTGAGTGAACCCTTTTGCAACAAGCCTAGCATTGGAGGTTTTAACATTCTCGTCTGCTCCTCTCTTTTTCTTGTAAATCCACTTGCATCCAATGTGTTTTATCTCTTCAGGTGGTTCTACAAGTTTTCAGACCTGATTAGAATACATAGATTTTATCTTTGAATTCATAGTCTTTTGTCAAAGATCTGCATCTTTGTCCTAAAGTACTTCATTGTAGTTATAGGGTTCGGTATCTAGTTCTGCCGGGATTTTATCAAAAGACTCTCCCAAGAACATATACCGATTAGGTTGATGAACAATCCTCCCACTACGCCGAGGCACTACCTGCGCCTGTGTACTAGTCGTAACACGTTGTACAAAATCTAAACCTTGTGCACTATTATCCACATGTTCGTCTGGTATGTTAATGGTATCACCCTGTTCATGATTTGTATCTTTTTTGATAATTCTCACACTACAACGAGGTAATGGGATATTAGTGACTTGTGGTTCCTCTTCCGTTCTACTAGTATTTTCTCTCATTTTTTTCAGAACAATTTTACTATTAGGTTTGTGGTCCATTATATAATCCTCTTTCAAGAATCGAGCATTGGTGCTAATAATGGCCTTCTGATTCCTAGGATTATAAAATAGACCACCCTTCATTCTTTTGGGATACCCGATAGAAAAACAAATTGTTCTTTTGGGATACCCGATAAAAAAATAAACATCTGTCCTCGGTTCTAACTTTATCCGCGCTCCCTTTCAGCACATGTGCTGGACACTCCCAAATCTGAATATGTCTCAGACTAGGCTTACGCCCGGTCTACAACTCTATGGGAGTAGAAGGTACTGACTTAAAAAGTAGCAAGTTCAAAATATGAGTCGTTGTCTCTAATGTAAGTTTTTAAAACGAATCGAATAATCCTAAATAACTCATCATAGACCTTTCCATCTATGTAGGAGTTCTATTCTTTCTTTCTGCTACACCATTCTGCTGCGGAGTGCTCGGTGTAGTCAACTGGGATATAATCCCTTCTGATGACAAGTGATCCCTAAACTCTCCAAATAGGTACTCCCTACTACGGTCGGATCATAGTGATTTGATACTTTTACCTAGACGCTTCTCTATTCCCGCCTTAAATTCTTTAAATTTTTCAAAACATTCAAACTTACGGTGCATCGAATAAATGTATCTATATCTTGAGTAGTCATTAATGAAACTGACGAAGTACTTAAAGCCACCTCTAGCTTGGATTGTCATAGGACCACATACATCAGAATGAATCAATTCTAACGGTTCTTTAACTCTATAGCCTTGGCCGAAAAGGGCCTCTTGGTCATCTTACCCTCTAAGCAGAATTCACAAACTAGAAGTGCCTCCACTTTCAATTAACTCAAAGGTCTATCTTTTACCAGTTTATTTATCCTTTGTAGATTAATATGACCCAAACGTAAGTGCCAAAAAAACGTTTGGTTCGTAAAAGAAAGAAACTTTCTCTTATTTGGTAAATTAGATGTGTTATTTAATTCAGTTAGTTGTAGTGCATAATAGATAGGAGATACAACATTAAAATGAATAGAATATTTGTCCTTTATTAAATTAAAAATTAAAATTAAATTTCTTCTAATTGATGGTACATAAAGACAATCTTTTAGAAGTAAAATTCTATCTCTACTAAAATTGAGAATGACATCTCCTACTACAGCTGTTGCTACCCTTGTATTATTTTTCATATATAGGTATATTTTTCTATCATTGAGTTGCTTGATTTTTTGGAACCTCTGCAAAAAATTGTAGACATGATTATTAGCTTCCATATCTACACACCAGGTATCGGTAGCTAACACCGCTAAACATGTTTCAACCACTAGTGAACAGAAATTACTTGGTTTGTTTTGCTTACTAAAAAAATATCAAACACTGCTTTTTTTAATGCTTAAAGTGGTTACAGTGATAGCACTTACCTCTCGGCTTCTTCACACCAATTTTTAGTCCCTGAACTACTTTTGAACCTGTGCCTCTCTATTTCTGAATTTTTTTTTCTTCTTATCTTTCGGCTTAGAGGAAGAACCTTTTTTAGCCAAATACACAGAACCTGACTTCGTAAGAACACCCTCGACTTCTTGAAGTTCTTTAAGAAGTTTTGTCAATGAAAAGCAGAGCTTATTCATGGTATAGTTCAGGCAGAACAGCTTAAAGCTATCAAGCAGTGACTGGAGTATGATATTGGCCAGATTTTTTCTGTTAATTTTAGCTCCTAAGATCTTTAGTTCATTCAGAAGACTGATCATGTTCAGAACATGATCCCTTACTAGGGTGCCTTCAGCCATGCTTGTATTCATAAAAGACTTCATGGCTATCTGCCTAGCAGCACGATTTTGATCCCTAAATATTTCTTTGAGATTCATAATCATGTCATAGGCACTAGGCATAGACTAATGCTGATGCTGCAAAACATTTGACATGGAAGCCAAAATGTAACAGCGAGCCATCTAATCAGCTTTCTGTCACTTCTGATGGGCCTGGGTTTCCTGTTCGATCGCCCTCTCATCAGGTACTGGTGGACAAATCTCAGTTAATACAAACTTATAGTCCTCAGCAGTTAAGACAATGTCTAATTTTTTTTTCAGTCTACATAGTTTGGTCTCATTAGTTTATTTTTTTTTTAGTATTGACGCGAGAGAATTGAAAGCCATTTTAATCCTGAGAATCACATAATTAAAAATAACCGTTAATTATGATAAGTAAAACTTTAAATTTATTTTAATTTGGTTCCCTCTACCATTTTTTAAAAAAAAACATTTGCTAACAGGCTAGTCCCCTGTGAATAGCATGCCTCAATGGGAGGACGTCTACTATCCATCGTTTGTCCAAACAACCAATTCCTATTAATTTTACTATTTAGGCAACTGACCCAGCCAAGTAAATTAAATAGCTGACATAATTTCGGTCCAGTAAATAATAGCAGTAACTTAGATGGAGAAGATACTATTTATTTACAATTAAGTGTTAACCACCACCTAATCCCAAATCAGTTGCTTCACAATGAACCCTTCAAATGGAAAAGTGATTCACACTAACAATTATTCAGAATTATCCCTAAAGGAGGTTTGTATTGGTAATACCGCAACTAATCTGTCCGATAGAGAAGAAGGTCTTACAGCCAACACGTAGAATTAATTACATCACCTACAAACTGGTGATGGAGACCGCGAAATTTATCTGTGAATAAATTTTCTCTCCCACTTAAATTTTTAAAATATTTTTTATGGTTATAAAAATTCGTTTAATTAAAATAAATTTATTAATTTTAAAAATCACACTATCTGAATGAATTCAAAACATCTTTCCGTGTACACGATTCCAAAGATTCTGATTTGGCAAACTATATTTTCGTATTTTAGTGCGTAATAAATAAAATTCGATGAATACACAGTTTTTTCTTTAGTTTTTCAGCTAAAGTAGTGACTAAGGCATTTAATTATTTTATTTTACATTATATATTTTTCAAAAATAATAATTTATTTATATTAACAAGTGTACTATTTAATTAATTCAAAATTTAGAATTAATTTGTACGTTTATTCAAGATATCTGATTTAATAAAAAAATCATCTTAAACGTGTTATTTTGTAAAAAAAATAAATATCTAAAGTTTTTTCATTTAATTAAAAAAAATTATTTTATTTTTCTTTACAAAATATTTAATTAAAACTAAATTTTTTGAATTAATTAAATTAACAAAAATATATAAAATAAATATATATTATCCACACAGTTTAAAAGAATATAAATGCAAGATATGTATATATCTCAATTTTATGATCAAATAGAAATTCTAAAGAGTTTTAGTCTTATATTCAAAGATAAACTGTAATCATTCAATCCTTTTTTTAATCAGCTTTCGGCATCTAAATTGCATCAAGATTCCTTGATTTGCAGTGATATACAAATATATCATGTTTCGATCAATGCATATAAGAAAATAGCCCAGGAACACTTCGAAAATAGCACCACCACCCGCCACCCGTCGGCGCCGCACCTTGTCGCCTCTTCAAGCGGCTTTCGCCGCCAATCCTGAGCTCCGTTTTCATCCCCATTTTTTTGAAAAATAGTACTGATATTTAGCAACATGTTGTTTTGAAGAACGCCTCGAAAACAATCCAAAAAAACTCAAAAAAATAGCCCCGAAGTCGCCAAAAGCCGCCACCTATTTTGCCACTTGTTTTTGTTCGATTTTTTCATAGTTCTTGATAGTATTTTAAGGTGTTGTTTACTGCTATTTTATGTACAAAAAATTGCTCAAAAAATGTCTCAAAAAATTAACAAAATCGGCCCCGAATTGCCGCCGGCAAAATCGACGGTGGTGGCTGTTTTTATTTATTTATTTTGGCTGTTTAGGGACTTATTTTGCTACTGTTTTTAATGCATAAAATCTGCAGAAACTTATCAAAAAAACTATTTTAAATTTATTGAAAAAACCACCGCAATCCGTAGCTTGTAAATCCCAAAACCACCGCTGGGGCCACCGCCTGTTCTTCATATTCTTGGATATTCAAACTTATTCTTAAATATTCTAAATAATATTTTAAAACTTTTATATCGAAAACCTATGTCTCGTAGGCTCACATTCAAATTAAAAACTTTTAAACTATCATGATCAACCCTCGTGATTAAAAAAACTAAAATTATCATCCAAACTATTCAATCAAATATAAATATAACGATGATCATAAAACCGAGATTAGAACGCCTGCAAAACAAAGTTACCACAGTACTAAATCTACCCGGCCTCTCGATTAAACGTAAACAAAATCAAAACGGCTCTGATACCAATTGTTGGAGGCAAAATGTCAAGATCATTGACTTATAAACGATTTTTTTAAAACTAAAAACATACGGACAATCGCTGAAACAAGCTCAGATAAAAATTATTTGATGTCGAACAATCAAATATAAAACCCGTGCCACCACAGTTAATTCAGATGAATACCTTTTGGTCGATTCTCCAACTATGAATTTTAATTTCCAAGTTGAAGCTCCGGTTAGACCTTCTACTATATTCCCGATACGATTCCCGAACGAAGTGTGGACTATGATCCTTTGAGAACTAGTACTGGCAAAACCTGATCAATCCTTAGTCTTGAAAGACAACTTACAAATTTTGTTAAGCCTATGTGACGCCCTATCCTCCAGGGACGTCGGGACATATATAAATATAAATAAAGAAATATTCTAGCCATTTATTCATATTTACATACGTTAGTTATTACATTATAAAGAAGTTCTGAACCGTTTAAAATTACATAACTATAACAACTTCACCAGGAAATTTCAAAAATTACACTAAGCACGAGAAAACTGAATATAAGAACAAAAGCAGAGGTCTCGACTCCTCAGAATGCA